>RJWM01001712.1:97348-146869 GCA_004363535.1 Dasyprocta punctata | reverse complement strand
GAAAGAGAAAAGGGAAGAGGAAAAGATATACACCTGTATATATGTATATGTAAGATAACTAGAATGAACACACTGTTGAATCTATTCATTGTTGAGAAAGAACAGTTAATGCTCATATGATTAGATTAATTTTACATGTCTATATCTGTTAATGTAAGTAACCATTTTAAAGATAACGATGCGCAATATTGCAAGCATTGTCAAGTTTCTGTCATCCGATCTTGTAAACCTGCAATGTTAATGTAGTGTATTTACTCTAGTCGTTTGTTTGTCTCTTTTGCTTCTTGTTTTTGTTTTATATGTCTTTTTTTTCTGTTTTTTTTTTCCTTTGCTAAAATAAAAAAAAAGAAAAAGGAAAAAAAATAATGCAAAGAAGCCAGAGGCTGAGGCAGAAGGATTGCAAGTTCAAAGCCAGCCTGAGCTACATAATGAGGCAATGAATCAAGGCCTGTCTTTGAGACCCTGTTTCAAAAAAAAAAAAAAAAAAAAAAAAGGCTAAGTGCTGGTTTGGAGGACTGGTTAAGTTGAGAGCAGCTATAGTACCTAAAGCAACTAAATACTTGTGTTGTTTGGTTGATTTTGCAGGCCTGGGGCCAGCAGTCTGAGCATCTCTTGGAAGGATGACAGAATGCAATGTAGCAAATATGGGGGATTTCCTTCTATCTTGTCTTTAAGGCCCAATATTGTTCTCACTGTTTTGCTTTATTCTGATTAATTTTTTTTTGCTTTATTTCATATTGTTTTGATTGGTTTTATTCTGTTTTGTTTTTGGTTTGATTTTACTATACCTGATGGAATGGTCAACTATTGTGAAGATAACAAGATATACTATAGTAGCTAGTGTTTTCCTAGTGATATAGAGGAATGAAACTCCCAACCTACTACATGTCTGGCACGAGTCTGTGTTCTCTAAAATCGAAGAATGAATTTTAGGAACAGTGGAGGGTAAGAACAGAATATATTTATTGAGAGAAAGAAAGTTTCTGTCTGAGGGACAGAAGGGATCCCAAGTGGGTTGCAAAGACTGTCATTTCTAGGGACTTTTATAGAGTAAAACCATGAGGTTAGGTGGGTCTAAAGTGGGGAAAAATGGGAACTTGCAAGGTGGGCATAAGGTGGGACATAACTACAGTTAACCAATAAGATTAATTGCTCAGGTAAAATTGATTAAATCAAGGACAAATGGGGAAGCAAGTCATGTAGTAAGAGGGGGATGCTTAACAACAATGACTTCCTGTAGGAGGGTGGGATGCTGACTCCTGACTTCCTCAGGGTGATATAGACTGATATTTAGAATATCAGTCCTTAGGATATGAATGCATTTGTTCTGCCTTTTGTCTTGAGATCTGGCCCACAGCAAGAGGTGTGTGTCTCTTCCAAGGTCACAAGACATCTGGTCCTCTGTGCCGGCTCCTTTGAGGGCCTAGCCCTGTCTGACTGCCTATAATATTTCTATCTAACTCAGTTGCCTGTAATACTAGTCTCTTGCTTTGAAGTTCTGTTCCAGTTCTACTGATTTGTTTTGATTGACTTTGTTCTGTTTTGTTGGATTTTAATATCTTTAAAATAAAATTTTAAAAAATCATTTTTATTTTTGAGTCCATTTTAATTATTTTGTAGTATTTTCCTTATTAACATGCTTGTATTACCACATTAATGCAAAGCAGATAGGTAAGTCTTGTATTTTTTAACAGTTGTGTTAGAGACATGTAAGTGGTGTGGAGTTGAACAAAAAAGTTAGTTTGGAATAAAGTGTTAGAAATGTTGCAGAGGGAGAGGTTACCCAGGAAATGATTTGATTATAGAAGTTTAGATTGAAAAGGACTTTGTTTTGGAGGTGTTTTGGTTTGTTTTTTGAGACAGGGTCTGTCTATGCAGTTCAGGCTGGCCTTGAACTATGTGGCCCAGGTTGTCCTCAAACTCACAGTGATCCTCCTGTCTCTGCTTCCCAAGTGCTGGCATTACTGGAATTACAGGCATGCACCGCTGTGCTGGGTTTGGAAATTAGGTTTTATGGCTCCCAGTTCAGAACACTTTCCAAAAATATAGCACTTGTTTGTGAGAAAACAATGTTTTTTACAGGTGTGGTTTTACAAGTCTTGCCCAAATCTGATGCTTGATGCAGTACTCAAATGTGTGTTTAGAAGGCCAAGGGTAAAAGTGGTGAAGCAAGAGGCTGAGGCAGGAGAATCACCATGAGTTCAAGGCCAGCCTGAACTAAAAATTTTTTTCCATTTAGATGGGATCTCTCTATATGCACACCCATACAGCAGCACAATTTGTAATAGCTAAGTCTTGGAAATAGCCCAAATGCCCATCAATGGATTAGTGGATAAAAAAGATGTGATTTTTACACACAATGGAGTACTACTCTGCTACAAAGAAGGATAAGCTTGAGACATTTCTAGGTAAATGGATGCAACCTGAGACCACACTTTCAAGTGAAATAAATCACACACATGTTTAGATGTCATAGTGTTTCTCTTGTGTGAGAAACTGAAAGGGTAAATAAGGATCAAAATGGATGACAGAAACTGAGAAGTAGGAAGAAAATATTTGAATGGGAAGGGGAGCAAAGGAGGGGAGAAGAGGAAGAGAAAGAAGAGAAAAGGCACAAAAAAAGAATATAAGGAAAAAACAAAGCTTTTGCAAATAAGGGTAGAAGGGATGAAGGGAATGGAAGGGGAATGTGGAAGAAAGAAGAATTAAAATATATTATGTACAGGTACAAATTCCCTATGATGAATGTGATCATTATGTATATCAAAAATGTACCAAGCTGAGCATGGTGGTGCAGGCCTGTAATCCCAGCACTTGGGAGGCTGAGGCAGGAAGATCACTGCAAGTTTGAGGCCAGCCTGGGCTACACAGTGAGTTCAAGGCCAGACTAAACTGTATATCAAGACTCTGTCTAAAAAATAAAAATTAGTAAACTAATGCCAATCTAATTAAGAAAAAATTTATGAGATTTCTCCCATGTTACAGTCTAGAGCATTTTATGCTTGCCTCTTTTAGGTCTCTTACCATTTACGTTTTGTGTGTGATTCTAATCGCACCTCTGGCTGATCCTAAGTCAGTTAGTTACAGCAGGTTCTGGTCTGACCCACTGTGCCTAGCACAAAATCTTAACAGAACATGCTCACTAAGAGCTAAAACAGATTTGGGTCTATTTGAGTTGTTACAGACTACCAGATCTGAATAAAACAATTCCAAAGGAGCAAAGTGTCTAGAGTAGTCACTGCCTGAGCCTTCCCCATCTTCACTCCAGTGGTGGTTGTGTTGTGTGTGAAAAGACAAACCAGGAAAGGCAGGTTGGTTCCTACTATATTCAAATTTTCCTTTGCTCAGTCTTAAGGTTTTAGGGCCACCTTTTCTGTCTAATATTGAATTCTAAATTCCTGGCCTTGAATCCTTGACCCTGACGATTCTTTTTTTTTTTTTTTTTTTTTTTTTTCGGCACTGGAGATTGAACTCACAGCCTCACACCTGCCAGACAGGCGCTTAAGCCACTGAACCAAACTCCCAGCCCTAGCCTTTTGAGGCAGGGTCGCACTGTGTAGCTCAGGTCGGCCTTATGCTCCCGTTGTAGCCCAAACGGGTCTCGAACTCACAGCGCTGCTCCTACCTCAGCCTCCCGAGTGCTGGGATGAGCCTGACAATTCTGAGAATAATAAATCAGACATATCCACTTACGTTAGGTAAAGAAATGTGCCTGACTGGGGTTTGGGAGAGTAAGTGCCTACTAAAAGTTGAGTACCTGCTAATTTTTTTTTTTTTTTTTCTTTTTGAGACAGGGTCTCATTGTACAGTTCAGGCTGGCCTTGAGCTCACATTGTAGCCCAGGCTGGTCTCGAACTCGCAAGGATCCTGCTGCCTCAGTCTCCCGAGTGCTGGGATTACAGGCGTGTGCCACCACACCCAGCTTGTGCCTACTAAATTTTAAACCCTAGCCTAGAAGATGGGAATATAGCAATGAAGACAACAGCGGAAATCCATACCTTTATAGCCCTTAAATTCTGTGGAAGTTGGGGGAGGCGGACAATGAACAAGATAGGTACACAGTAGGTCATTGTTGGGTGTTAAGAAGAGAAAGAAGAGGGACAGAATGGAGGGAGAGAGGCAGAGGTTGTAATTTTATTTAATGAGACCAAAGTAAACATTTCAGAGAAGATGACATCTGAGTGAAATATTAAAGTAAGGAGAGAAATAATGATATGCACCATAATTACCTTCTCCGTTACAAATGCATAGATTCTGGTTCTTTTTAGGCAATGTGTCCTAATCTGGCCTATTCAAAGCTCAGGAATACATAATGGAAGCGATTTTCCAGGTAATGTGAGAAGTTGAGCGAAGACTCCAGGCCAATAATAAACCAGCCAGACGAGAAAAGTAAATTGTGCATTTTAATGGTTCCTTGCAAAAGGAAAAACAAAAACAAAACCCCAAAGCCTCATAGTTTACTGCCCCTTTAAAAATGGCGGCGCCCCACGAACCAAGGATTCCATTGGCTGCACGAAGCAGGGGGAGTGGGGCTAGGGGGCGGGGCACTCGGTAGCGCCTGGAGTCCCGCCTGCTACGGCAAGTCGGAGGCAGCAAGATGGCCACCTCTGAGGACGACTGTAGTGTTGCGGCCGAAGCGGACCGAGAATTGGAGGAGCTTCTGGAGAGTAAGAGCCCGTGACGGGAAAAACCCGAAGTAGGCGGATATGAAGATCCATTCCGGGGGTTAAGTGAACCGGAGATATTTGAGGCACAGCGGGAGAGCCTATCCAATGGTTGGCAGGAGCGAAGGTCTGCCTGTGACTGCATAGAAAATCTTTGGGTCACGCTGTCTCTCCTCGGCGGCAGAAGCTAGGGAACTCACCTTGGGCTCCTCAGCGGTGCAGACAGTCTTTCTGCGGGAGGGGAGGAATGGTAACCGTATGATGGTGTTTCACGATTCCCCTCCAAACTCACCCTGCTTTAAGTTAGTAGATTCTCAAAGTCTAACTCCCCTCCGGCCATTATCAGTATTTAGTTCTCGGTGGGCAGCGAAGCTAACACTCACGGATTAGTTACTTTAACTCTTAAGCCCTTGGGTACCGTTTAATACCTCTTCCTGTCTGTCTTTGCACAAAAGACACTTCCTTCAGTCTTTTTTCTCTTACGAGACCCTCGTAATTCTTTCATCATGTCAATAGCAAAAGTAGACTCCTTTTCCCTTATTTTGAGAAACTGAGGATGAAGAGATTTAGGGGGAATTCATTTTACCTCCTGAAAGCCAGTGGATGTTCTTTTCTTTCTTAGCCTTCTCCTCCACTCTTCGGTTGGTTTCCTGCCCAGAGTGGGCCAGTGCCCTTTGTCTAGGCCTGGCAAGCAGTGTTGATGACAACACAGGCTTTTCAGGACAGAGGTGAATTTTTTTTTTTTAAATCTCTTGCTCAGTCACATACATGAGAACCAGTAGGAAAGTGAACAGAAACAGTGAGGAGTGTCAAGTGACTGAATTGGCACAGGGTTATCTGCAGAGATGAGGCCACAGAGAGCTCTAGGACTTTGATAAGGGAGAATTACTTTGTAGCACAGTACAATAGAGTGTAATACCCTGCCATGGAGTGTAATGTGGAGCCCCATAGTTTGTACTAGTACTAGGATTAATGGAAAGCTGGGTGAGATACCTTGTGCTTTTTTGCCAAAGCTTAATACCTTTAAGAATCTAGTGGGAGTTCAAGGAGATAAGGACATCTGTGATCTCTGCTCTTATTAGATAGTGAATGTAATTTTTTTTTTTTTTTTTGTATAGGGGATCAAACTCACAACCTTACGCTTGCCAGGCAGAAGCTTATGCCATTGAGCTAAATCCCTGACCTGCTCCTATTACTTACATGAGATTTCTGGAGAATTATTATAGTGTGTAGATGGAAATCTCTCTCCAGTACCTTTTTCAATCCTCTCGTCCCAACTCCTAGATGGAGACTTGTTTCACTTTAAGAGGGATTTCTTTTTGATCAAAAAATTTAGGTAATCCTAAGGGAGGTGGGAGGCTTATGTATCAGTGAGTTAGGGAGGGAGAGACTCCAAAAATTTGAAAGGTGATTCTGATGCTATGCCCAGAAACCACCCAACTTTGCATCCTCATCTGTTCCCAACACACATACCGTGTCTCTTGTCTCTGAAGGTGCTCTTGATGATTTCGATAAAGCCAAACCCTCCCCAGCACCCCCTCCTACCATCACGGCCCCCGATGCTTCAGGGCCCCAGAAGAAATCTCCAGGAGACACTGCCAAAGTATAAATACCACCCACTTAAGGGAGAGGGAGGGGATGGGCATATAGTTCTGTGCAGAGGTGGGCAGGCCCCTATGGGCCAGAGGGGAGGTTGGGAGGGTGCCTTGGCCTCACACTGTTGAGTATTCTTACAGGTCTCAGTTCTTATTAAATAAGGACTTGAGGTTGAGTAGAGGGATCTCAAAGAAGTTCCTAGAAAAAAGAGCAGGTTTAAAGGGATTGAAGTGATAATGCCAGCTTATACCCTTTCCTCAGTGGGCAAATGCTTTTGTTGCCATCCAGATGGGGAGAGGTAGATGGATTGAGCCAATAGAGATGCATGGGAGGGAGGTACTACGTATCCCAGAACTTATAACCAAGGAGGTTTCTCTCAGAAGTCAGGAACATTATGGTGCCATAAGAGTTGCATTTTGCCCATGACTCCCCTGCAGGATGCCTTGTTCGCCTCCCAAGAGAAGTTTTTTCAGGAACTATTCGACAGTGAGCTGGCTTCCCAAGCTACTGCAGAGTTTGAGAAGGCAATGAAGGAGTTGGCTGAGGAAGAGCCCCACCTGGTGGAGCAGTTCCAAAAGCTCTCAGAGGCTGCTGGGAGAGTGGGTGAGGAGACTCCAGTCAAAGGAAAATATCTGACACCAGGATTCTCAGTAAAGCAATTATGATGTCACAGACATGGGGTGGGGTGAGGCAATGAGAGAAGGAACTCTGGGAACCTTGTCTAATGAAAAGGGTGAGATAAGTTGGAAAGTAATAGAAAAATTCTCTAAAACTGACTTTTAAAGGACAAAGTTATTGTGGGTGTCATTGTTAAGAATAAACTGACATAGAGCCTATGTGGGTTTATGAAATCACTGTGAAAGTCACAGTAGAGTAATCAAAGATTTGACGTGACAGTGATTTACTAATTGTTTCATATCCCAGTTGATAGCCGGGTTATTCTGTGTAAGCATACTGTTAAAATACTAAGTGATCGTAGTTGTTTTCATCTCCTCTAGGCAGTGATGCAACCTCCCAGCAAGAATTCACTACTTGCTTAAAGGAGACATTAAGTGGACTAGCCAAAAATGCCACTGATCTTCAGGTAAGGGGGAAGGGATCATAAGGGGCCCACTCTGAGACACTTCACCAGCAGTCTCAAAAGACAGGTGCTCTTGGGTTTCTTCCTTAGTCCCTGCCTCATTATTTTGTTATAGGCATGTTTAGATACTTCTTTTCTACCTGAAAGGGTTGTAGGCTTCCCACGATGGTAGTGCACTTGTTTACCTCTCCCTTGTCCTGTGTAGAACTCAGGCATGTCAGATGAGGAACTGAACAAGGCCATGGAAGGTCTGGGCATGGATGAAGGGGATGGAGAAGGAAACATTCTCCCCATCATGCAGAGTATCATGCAGAACCTACTGTCCAAGGATGTACTGTACCCGTCACTGAAGGAGATCACAGAAAAGGTTTGTGGATTTCCATTTCTGTTTCTTTTTATGTCCCTCATGATTGTATGGGCTACTTTGTTCAGAGCCTGTGGAGAGTAACTTGGGTATATAAAAAGATTTGGGGGCTGAGGGGGGCTTTGCATCTTTGAAAAAGTAAAACTACCACCCTGAGAATGCTGAAGTAGAAGAGGAAATCCTTCAGCACTAGTTTTCTATAAACTGGCTCAAGATTTGTATTATCTAATCAAACTCTTGTATTTCTGATTTCATTCATTTCTCCAATAAGGATTCACTGAGGATTTACTGGGGCATTATGTTATGTACATAATTTAAGAGTAGTTTAAATGACAGTCTCTGCTATCAAAGAATTCAAAGTTTCATTGAAGAGATAAAATAGAAGAATAGAAGCATCTTAGTGATATAAGGCAACATTGGTTAAGAATGAAATGAATAGAGTAGACCAAAAGTTAGCAGACCAAGGTTTGTATTGCCTATGTTCAGCTCTCAAGTTAAGAATGGATTTTACCTTTTTTCTCCCAGCACTAAGGTTTGAACCCAGAGCCTTTGTGCTGAACTATATCCTGGTTCCATTTATTTACTTATGTATGTATATATGTATGTATGTATTTATATTTTTTTCTTCTTTTTTTTTCTTTTTTTGGTACTGGGGATCGAACTCATCACCTCGTGCTTGCCAAGCAGGCTAAATTTATATTTGAAAGAGAATAAAACCAAGCAAAAGAATAAAGCCAATCAAAACAAAATAATGAAAGCGATACAAGATTTCAAAATAAGATAATAGGAAATCAGCAGTGGCTCCCATGATACCTTGTGTTACCTTCAAAATGGTTGCCTCATACCATCAGACATAAACATCAAAACAAAACAGAATAAAACAAAACAAAACAATGAAAACAATACAGGACTTCAAAACAAGATAATAGGAAATTAACGATGGCTATCACCTTCCCTTTTTTGAAGTTTCCTCCCCTTTCACTTTCATAATATCTATTGTATATTTTGGATCCCATTAACTCCTTTAGTTTTTTATACTAGGGAGACAACATGATGCTTACCCATGTGAATCCGACTGGTTCCTTTTATTTTGAGGCAGGGTCTCACTAAATCACTGAGTTGCCTAGGTAAGGCTCAAATTTTTTTTTTTTTTTTTTTTTTTTTTTGCGGCACTGGGGATTGAACTCACAGCCTTGCGCCTGCCAGGGCAGGCGCTTAAGCCACTGAGCCAAACTCCCAGCCCTGGTTTTTTGAAGCAGGGTCGCACTATGTAGCTCAGGTCGGCCTTGCGCCGCGTTGTAGCCCAAGCCGGCCTCGAACTCACAACGCTCCGCCTACCTCAGCCTCCCGAGTGCTGGGATTAAAGGCGTGAGCCACCACGCCTGGCTGCAAGGCTCAAATTTGCAACTTTCCTATCTCCGCCTCCTAGAATGCTGGGATGACAGGCATGTACCACCATGGCTGGCTGATTTGTACATTTTTAAAGGCTTATTACTATACCAACAGTAACACAGAAGAATATGTGACAGAGGCCACAAATAGCCCTCAAAGCCTAAAAATTTTTTTTTTTTCTGGCACTGGGGCTCGAACTCACAACCTGGCGCCTGCCATACAGGCGCTTAAGCTACTGAGCCAAACTCCTTGCCCTAGTTTTTTGAGGCAGGGTCGCACTATGTAGCTCAGGTTGGCCTTGTGCTCACGTTGTAGCCTAAGCTGGCCTGGAACTCACAACCCTCTGCCTAGCTCAGCCTCCTGAGTGCTGGGATTAAAGACTCAAAGTCTAAAATTAAAATAATAATAATAAAGGGGCTCAACATGCTGGAATAAAAAAGAAGCCTAAAATACTTAATTCCTGGTGCTTTAAAAAAATAGTCTGCCAGTCTATAGTAACCATAATGGAAGTAGAGCCAGATGATCACCTTTTACTGATGGACTTGATTATTTAGCTTTTCATTCTCCCATGTCCCTCCTTCCTATCACTTTTTAAGGTTTGTTCTCATGTCCCTTCCCTACCATTGTTCACTTAATTCTTACTGACCCGTTGTCTCTTTAGTATCCAGAATGGTTACAAAGTCACCGAGAATCTCTACCTCCAGAGCAGTTTGAAAAATATCAGGAGCAGCACAACGTCATGGGCAAAATATGTGAACAGTTTGAAGCAGAGACACCCACAGATAGCGAGGCTGCTCAAAAGGCTCGTTTTGAGATGGTGCTAGATCTTATGCAGCAGGTGAGGCTTCCTCTTGCTGTCTGCCCACTGACTGTCCACTTGGGTGTTAAGTGGAGGAGGTTATCTAGGAAGGATGCTATACTGCCAAACCTTCTGGATGGAGGAGGGAACACAAGAGATGCCATGTTGCATGGCTGGAAGAAATCAGAGCTCACTAATCAGACTTTTTTTTCTGGCCTCCTGTGTTGTTTTCTGTGATTTTGTTTGTTTGTTTTCTACCTCATGTTTTTTTTTTTTTTTTTTCCAGCTACAGGATTTGGGTCATCCTCCCAAAGAGCTGGCTGGGGAGATGGTAAGTATGTCTTCTAAATTTTAATCTGAGCCCCTAGTTTCCAGAATTCTATAACTTCTAGTGATTCCACATGAGGTGATAATTATTGCTGCTAGGGATGGACATTCATAAGCTCTGACCTGATATATATACAGTTGTCTGAGTCCCTTCATCTCTTCTCCAGCCTCCTGGCCTCAACTTTGACCTGGATGCCCTCAATCTGTCGGGCCCACCGGGTGCCAGTGGTGAACAGTGTCTGATCATGTGAATCACACAACACGTTTTCCTCCCTGAGCCCCAGCCATGGGAAACATCTGGAGTCTGCAGAACCATTGGGAACTGAGGCAGGAATATCGCCTGCAGGAGTGGTCTGCCTACTATCCTCTGTCATCCCATTCAAGACTGTGCCATACCAACTGAGGCTTTTCCTCTGTCTTTCTAGGAATAGGATCTGTTCTGCAGGCCATTTGTATGAACCTTCTTTCACTGTGGTTTCTGCTACTAGCAAAAGCCCAGCTTCCTGCCAGGTGAAAGAAGGCATCCCCTTGGGGGTATGTACCTTCTTCCCTTTCCCAAAATAATGTTATATATGGCCACACTGATGTACTTTTAAATTCCAGGGTCTTTGTGCCTTGTTTCTATTCCCACTTTTGGATTTGGGGAAGAGGGATAGAGTCCTGGGACTATTATTTCTGTACTTTTCTTGGCCAGGGCCTTTGGGAATGGAGAGAAACTTAGCCTGGGCTGGGCTGTATGTCTGACACCATGCCCTCTTGCCTTCACACAGACCATCAGAATTCTTTAAAGGGAAAGGGCTTTTGCATCTAATCACAGTGGAGTTAGAATAGAAACCCTGGGGGTTTTCTTCCCTCTAGGTGCTGAGCCCTTCTTCAACTCCTTGTTCCAACTTGAGAATTCAAGTGGCTAGCCTGGTTCTTTCTGTGATGCCGTGTGATCTGTGTGAACCAGGCCCCTGACCTTCCTTTGCCCCCTGCCTGTCCTGTTTATCTCTTCTCTTTTTTATTTATTCCAACTCTTCTGAGTCCAAGCAGTGACAAAGAAGGGCCCATTTTGTTTCCCCTTATCTAGTCCATCTACCACTCACGGCTCCCTGCCTCCCCTGCAAACACATAACTGTAGTGTCAGATCTGGCAAATGAATAGGTGTTCTGCTCCCAATGTGTCTTGGCTTGAGACATCTGATTCCCTTAGAATACTTGGTTCAGGAAGGTGCTTAGGAAAGGGGGAGGAGAGCAGCCAAGGATTGCTTTTCCTGCAGACGCTGTGGGGCAGTGTGTAATAAATATGAGTGAGGAATATAGCCAGTTTCTCATCTAGGTCTTTTCCCAATCTTCCTTAGCTTCTGTAAGCTGCCAAGTGGGAATGTTAAGATTTGTTCTCTATAACATTGCTGGGCTCCTCCACCACCCTTATTCTTCAGCTCAGCCCGCACCTCATTTGGCAAAAGAGACTGGGTAGCTATCTTTCCTCATTTCTTCTTAGGTAGTTTAGTCTGTAAAGCCCTTCAACCGATATTATATTTTAACTTCTTACATTATTATTAATAATATACTTTTAACATATTTTCTAAGTTATCTTTGAGCTGACCTTCCCTTTCTGAGTTTATCTATGGACCTTGGCTGTCATGCAGTGGCTACTCTAGTCAGCCCAGCTGACTGTCTGATTTACTCGGAAAATAACTCTTGCCAGAACAAATTGACATTCATCATCTGAGTCACTGTGAGCTCCTGCCATGTCATTTTACTCTGGGTTAGAACTTTTTACCTCTTAAAGATCTCATACTCCCTGGCATTGGAAAGGAAGGAAATGTTCTTGAGCCCACAGGCTGTTGGGGAAAGTCCAGCTACTGTAACTTATCAGAACATGGGAGAGCCTAAGACCGAATGTGAGACTCCTCTACTCTGTGAGATGGAAAAGCACAAGCAGACTTGTGATGATGTTTATGGTACCTGGAAGCCAAAATTCTCTTCCTAAAAGTTCCAGCCAAAAAGTGACAAGAATAGGAGGTGGGGGGGGAGAACAATGACCTTACCCTTTGAACCTCGTGCCTGTTTTATTGTTCTCACGACTGGTGGCCTGAGCAGGGCTTACTCCAGGCATCTGAAAGATGCCCTACTTAGCTTTGTTTCCAAGATACTCATTTTTATTTTTACTTTGAACATGAGCAAGCTGACCTCTGTTGATTCTCTTTCCCCAACTTGCTACTTGTTCCGTGCAAAGGCTGTGGGGGTTTGTTCCTCAATACCACAAAAACAAATGAAAAAACATTCTTAAATTTTAGGACTTCTAGAGGGATTGAGCTTGGTATCCTCGGGTAGGCTTGCTTAAACTCTGTGTGGTAAAGAATGGGTTTGTTTTTGTTTTCGTTTTTGTTTTTGTTTTTTTAAAGACCTAGTCCTTCGTGTATCAGTATATGGTCTTACTGCTCAGGAGCAATGTGCAATTCTCATGAAAGGGTAACAGTACCCAAGCTGTCCAGATCCTGTTCAGCAGACTGAGTGTGTGGTCATGTATTTGAATATCACAAGTGCTGGTTTCTGAACACTGAATTCCTAATTCCTCGTGTCATAAATTGGTCAAACAAACAACAAAATGTTCAAAAATGAGCACAAGTCTGCAAACCACCTTTGAGTGATACTGCTTTGGGGCCCTCCTGAGTGTCTCCATAGATCCTAGCCAAACTGACACATTTGTATACTTGTAGTTCATGTGAGGATCAGCCTTAGAGAATTTGTTCTGTAGCAAGGATATGTCACTAAGAACATTTCTAGCAACTTTGTATTATAGGGCAGGCGCTTAAGACACTGAGCCAAACTCCGGGCCCTGGTTTCTTTGAGGCAGGGTCACACTATGTAGCTCAGGCCAGCCTTGCACTCGCGTTGTAGCCCAATCCGGCCTCGAACTTACAACGCTCCTCCTACCTCAGCCTCCCGAGTGCTGGGATTAAAAGTGTGCGCCACCACGCCCTGCTTGTATTATTGTTTTTGCAGCAACATTTTATTGTTTTGCACTTATTATCTAGTTCAGGCTGCCCTTGAACTCACTGTATAGTCCAGAATAGCAATCCTGATTCGGCCTCCCAAGTGCTAGGATTACAGACATGTACTGCTAACTCAACTTCTAGTACTTTTCTAGCCTGTTTTTTCTGCAGTTTAAAAAATACCTACTACAAGGTTAGCATGGTAATGCACACCTGAAATCCTAGCACTCGGGGAGGCTGAGGCAGGAGGATCGTAAATTTGAGCCCAAGCTGGGAAATTTAGTGACTTAGTGTGACCGTCTCTCAAAATAAACAGTTACAAAACGGGCTGGGGATTTAGCTCAGTGTAAAGACCCTGGGTTCAATTCCTAGCATCAAAACGAAAAAAAATAAATAAATAAATAAAAGGCTTAGGTTTAGTGAAATTTTTCTGCTGCTGTTCAGCTTTACAGGAAATGCCCCTTTGGTCCAAAATTTGTATGTTAAATAATAAGTTTTTGGTAATATGGGGTGGCTTCATGAATTCACATGAAATTTGGATAATAGAGATGTTTTCCTGTGACCCTGGAATATACTCTCATGGCCCTGTGAGGCCTTCATGAGATGCTGTTGAGATAGCTTTAGGGAACTTGGGAAAAACAATGACCCACATTAAATGAAGTGGAGATGGCAGGCCATACAAAAAAGGTCACCAGCTGACCATATTCCTCAGAAGGGTCTGGGAGGTGCGCTTTTTTTTTTTTTGTTTGTTTTCAATAAAGGCAATAGGAAAAGCACTGATGAAAGGGTACCAGCAATTTTAAGAACGTTAGAAGTGACTGCCTCTAGATGGAAGATGTTGAAGAACTGATTTTCCTAGGAGCAGTGAGATCTTAGCAAATGCCAGAGGGCAACACTTAACTCTGAGAAGCAAGGTGTGGCAAGCTCCAAGTAGACATGGCTAATTGAACATGGGTGGTGCTAGGAGCAAGATAACTGCAGCCAGTAAGAATTATAAATAAGAGAGATCAAGGATTGATCCAGAGATCAAGACTGAGGTCAGTAATTTAATTGAAAACACACAGTTGTCTAGTTTCTAAGCTTATGATAATTCTTTGACTAGCAATTGAAAGAGAGGCATTTATTTAACCACACACAAGGGAAAGAATACACAGAAGAGTTGGGAAATGGGTATACAGAACCTGAAATGACACTAATACCCAAGTACCCGAGGCACCATAGCAGTACTTGCCCTCCTGACACCCCAGCTTCACTCTAATTATGTTAGGGAATTATAGAGTCAGATAATAAATGGAATGTTAGCCTCAATCTGCCTTATAGGGGTCTAAAATCTACTTTGTACTTATTCCTGTTTCCACATGTTAGCTAAGAATGAACATGTTTTCAGTTGGCAGAAAAGTTAAGTAGATGCTCTCAAACTGCACCCCCACCTCTTCCAAGGTAAAAAGTAATATTACATATGGGGAAAAGGGCAGATACTAGTTCTACCCTTAAAGACATAAAGGATGTAAGGGTGTTGGTCTCCATCATGTCCTCATTTAGTTTCACTTGTTTAGCCTTTGCAAAAATTTTATGGTTTATGGTAGATAACAGATTACCGACTTAAGTAGTAGTCCGAGTTGCAGTGCGATGTCAGATGTGGTTTTATTTGTTTTGTTTTGTTTTGAGATGGCCTTAGTAGGCTGGCCTTGAACTCATGATTCTCATGCCTTAGCTTTCTACATTCTGGGATTACAGACATGCGCCACTATTTTTGCTGTTAGGCACCAGTAGAGACTGTACCCAGACAAAAGCTGTGTGACCAAGTTGCATATACAACCATATTATCAGACCATCCAAGTCAAGATTGGGTGGATATATCAGCAATTCATTGTGGAACACAAATGGTACCTTTGGGAAGCGGCCCAGGCAAACTTAGTGGCTCAAGTAAGTCAGATTTTTTTTTTAATCTTTTTGAGACAGGGTCTCACACTACAGTTCAGGCTAGCCTTGAACTTAACTTTGAGCCCAGGCTGGCCTTGAACTTGCAGCAATCCTCTTGCCTCAGTCCCCCAAGTGTTGGGATCATAGGTGTGTGCCACCATGCCTAGCAAGTAAATCAGCTTCATTGAAGGGTTGCAAGCCACTACCACTCTCATGTCATCTACCTTTGTCATGTTATTTTTTTCTTAGATGATACCTGTGACCACATGAGAATGCCTTTAGCCATTTGACAAGAGAGGAAAAAATTTCAGCTATGCTTCATGTGTGGCTTGGCTTGATATACAAGCCAGATAGGGACTCCAGCATCTCAATAACCCCACTTGAAAGTGTCCCTGAAATGATGAGGGGAAATCTGCTTAATATGTAGGGCTTCAGGTAACATACAAGGTCATCCCTCTTTGGAGAAAAAGTGACCTGAGATAAAGCATACATAAGGGGCTTAGGGCAACATAAGAAAATAGGTAACAAAGTTGGCTGACAAGCACTTGGATATCTGTTGAGAGGTACTTAAGGTATTGACCAGCAAAGCACTACATGACCAAATGAACAGATTATTTGTTCAGAACTACAGTAGGTAGCCCAGTGCTTGCAGTGTGCTTATCAACAGAATCACCATGGTGGCAGAGACAGAAGCTATTTGTTAGTTTTTTAGCATGTACTTCACTCTCAAGGTTAACATAGCTACTGCTACCATAAAGTGACAGATTGTCCAGTTTGTCAGCAACAGAGACCAACACTGAATCCTCAGTTCAGTACTACTCAAGGAAGACAACTGGCCCCTTGATGGGAGAATTGGTTATACTGACCTTTCTCTATTTTACAAAAGGTAAAAATGTATCCTGACTAGGACCTATGACATACTTTGCCTTGTTTGTCCTGCCTGTAGTACCTTAGCCACTACTGCCATCCAAGGACTCAATTGGTATGGAGTCCAACATAACAGTGCTTTGGAGCAGAAAACCCACTTAATGGTAAGTCAGGTATGAACAGAACTTTCTGGTGATCATGTGAGCAGTGGGGGTCCAGTGATCCTACTAAATTGTTTTCCATTAGGAAGACACTGGCCTGGTAGAGCAGTGAGATGGCCTTTTGCAGGACAGTTTTATCTTGTGTTTGCTTTTTCAAGACAGGGTCTCGCTATATAGTTCAGGCTGGACTTGAACTTACTCTGAGCCCAGGTTGGCTTTGAACTTGGAGCAGTTCTCCTGCCTCAGCCTCCCAAGGGCTGGAATTACCGGCAAGCGCCACCATACCTGCTCTGCACCTTTACGTTTTACAGTTCTGCAGACCCTGGTTCCTGGGTGGATATGCTTCCAGCTGGCACAACATAAGAATCTTGGGAAACTTAGTATATATACTGTCGAAGTGAACACATTGGGAAACTTAAAGATATGATTGCCATCTGATTACTTTGGGGCCCTAATGCTAGGAGACTTACTAGGCAAAGAAAATAAGTTACCATAGTGTCTAGGATAACTGACTCTTCATTATGAGGAGGCAAGACTGTTGCTACCTAATGGGAGCAAAGAGATAAGGGATGCTTAATGTGACCCTTGGGATATCTTGCCCCTCTCATACTCAGTTTTAAGTGTATGGGTAAATAAATAATTATGGCCTGAGGAGGGCATGGTCACCAGGGGCTCAGAACCCTCAGGGGTGAGAGTGGGTCAACCTACTAGTTAAATTAGCTAGAAGAGCAGAAGTAGAGATCAGAACTAGAGTGGGTGGAAGGGATGATGATGAAATTTTACAGGAGTGCCCAGGTGATGTTAACTTAATGCACAAAGCAAATTAGTTTGAGCAGAGCTAAAAGTAGACTGTAGCCCACACTATTGGTACCCATGACACAACCTACTAATAGCTCATAGCTATTCTCATAGCATAGTTCTCTCTCCTGAGAACTTACCTGTGCCAGCAGAAGTTACTTTCAAACATTTCTGGGAGGTATGCTCTCCCAAGGACAGCACCACAGCCAATGATATGGTGTCAACTTCTACAAAGAAGTACACTGGATTCTAATAGGGCTAGCATTATCAGTGATGATATGCAATCAGTAATTGTGTAATCAGAACAGGTGAATAGTGATGCCAGCTAAGATAATAGAAACAGTAGGAGTTTGGCAAGGTACAGTAAAGATGAGTTCGTTTGGAATACTAAAATGCCATTGGCCAAGATAAAAGAGAACTTCCTTACCTTGCTCAAGTGCATTATGCAAAAATTGTAGCTAACATCATACTTAATGATGAGAAAATAGATTTTTTTCTCCTAAGGTCAGGAACAAGATAAGGTTATCCACTCTGACTACTATTCAGTGGTGTACTGAAAGTTCTAGTTAAGACAGGCAAGAGAAGCTGGGCGTGGTGGCACTGAGGTAGGAGGAGTATTGTGAGTTCAAGGCCCGCTTAGGCTACAACACGAGCGCAAGGCCGGCCTAAGCTACATAGTGCGACCCTGCCTCAAAAAACTAAGGCTGGGAGTTTGACTCAGTGGCTTAAGTGCCTGTCTGGCAGGCGTGAGGCTGTGAGTTCAATCCCTGGTGCTGCAAAAAAAAAAAAAAAAAAGCAAGACAAACGGAAGAAATAAAGATGACTTCTGTGCCTGCTCAAGCTGGTGGTGGCCTCTTGCCCAACCTGCACCAGACACATGCATGGGAGGTGGGGCAATGGGCATGCTCATGGCTGGCTACACATTCTGCTCCTGCAGGAGGAGGGCTGTGACCATCAGGGACCTGCAAGATTCTGCCCACTCTATCCCTCCCAAACTACTAATGTTCATAGATGGAAGTATTTTGAATGTAAAATTTCCTAAGGAATCCATAATAAATGAGCTCAGCAAGGTTGCAAGACATACTTTCAGTATACCAAAATCGGTTGTAGATGGGCATTGTAGTGCAAGCATCAGGAGGCTGTGGCGGGTGATTGCAAATTCAAGACCAGCCTGAGCAATGTAGATAGTGTCTCTAAATACATAGGTAAATTAACAGAGTGGGCTTGGTGGTACACACCTGTAACCCCAAGATGCGGGAGGCAGAAGCAGGAGGATCATTGAATTCAAGGCCAGCCTGGGCTACATAGTGAGACCCTGTCTCAAAAAACCGAAATAGATAAATAAAAATTAACTAATTAATTAACAGAAATCAATTGTATTTCTATACATTTTAGTGAATAATCTGAAGGTGAATTCAAGAAAATAATTTCACTCATCAAGAAGAAAAAATACTTAGGAATACATTTAACAAAGTGTAAAGTTTATACTGTGAAACCACAAAACATTTTTTGTTGTTGTTGTTTTTCGGTACTAGGGAACGACTTACAACCTTGTGCCTGCCAAATGGGCACTTATGCCACTGAGCTAAATCCCCAGCCCTATTTTTTGAGACAGGGTCTCACTATGCAGTTCAGGCTGGCCTTGAACTCACTTTGTAGCCCAGGCTGGTCTTGAACTCACAGTGATCCTCATGCCTCAGCCTCCCGAGTGCTGGGACTAAAGGCATGCGCCACCACGCCTGGCTTACAAAGCATTTTTGAAGGACATTAAAGAAGATTTAAATAAATGATACAACATCCACATTTGTGGATGAGATTTAACTTTGTTAAGATGGTAACACTAGCCGGGCGTGATGGCACATGCCTTTAATCCCAGCACTCGGGAGGCTGAGGTAGGTGGAGCATTGTGGGTTTGAGGCCTGCTTGGGCTACAACGTGAACTCAGGGCCGGCCTGAGCTACATAGTGCAACCCTGCCTCAAAAAACTAGGGCTGGGAGTTTGGCTCAGCAGCTTAAGCGCCTGTCTGGCAAGCACGAGGCTGTGAGTTCAATCCCCGGTGCTACAAAAAAAAAAAAAAAAAAAAAAAAAAAAAATGACAGTAACAAGACTATCTCCAGATTCAGTGCAGTCTCTATCAGGTTACCAGGAAACTTCTGTAGATATTATTAAGCTGGTTCTAAAATTCATATGATTGTGGTACATGCCTGTAATCCCAGCATGTCTGAGACTGAGGCAGGCGAATCACATGAAGTTCAAGACTAGCCTGGACTACATAGCGAGATCAACAACAAAATTCATATGAAATTTCAGTGGACACGGAATAATCAAAACCATACTGAAAAAAATACAATTCACTTCTCAACTTCAAAACAACGGTAAGACAATGTGGTTTGGCACAAGAACAGACATTGAAACCAATGGAATAGAGTTGAGTCCAGAAATAAACTTATTAATTTGTGAACAACTGATTTTTGACATATATGCCAAGATCATTCAGTGTACAGAGAGTAAGTCTTTTCTACAAGTGGTTCTAGGACAAATAAATATCCTTATGCAAAAGAACCCATTTGATACAACATTTACAAAAATTAACTCAAAATGGATGAAAGACCTAAAAGTAAGAACTACAGTTGGTGCGCTTAGAAGAAAACACAGAGGGTAAAATCTTCATGATCTTAGGTTTGGTGGAGGACTCTTAGGTATGATACCAAAAGAACAAACAACAAAAATATACATACATTGAATCTTACTAAAAGTAAAAAGGTTTGTGCTTTAGAGGATACCATCAAGAAAGTGAAAGCTGGCCTAGTGGTATACACCTGTGATCACAGCATTTAGGAGGCTGAGGCAGGAGGATTACCACGAGCTGAGACCAGCCTGAACTACACAGTGAGACCCTGTCTTGACACCCCCCCCCCGCCAAAAAAAACCAGTTGAGTGCATAAACGGAATGTGATTCATCCATACAATAGAATATTGTGTGGACATAAGAGGTGACATTATGTTAAAGCATAAATGAACCTTAAAAACTTATAATAAGTGAAAGAAGCCAGTTGTAAAACACCACATATATGATTCCATTCATGTGAAATCTTAGAATGTAAAAATATCTCAGGACAGAAATGGAGAGCTGGGCATTGTGGTGTACCCCTGTGAACCTAGCACTTGGGAGGCTGAGGCAGGAGGATCACTGCAAATTTGGGGGCAGTGTAGGCTACATAGTGAGTACAAGACCAATTTTAAATACATAGCGTGACCTTATCTCAAAACTCAAAAAAAAAGAGTTGTTTTTTTGTCTTGTTTTGTTTGAGACAGGGTTTCACTATGTAGCCCAGGCTGATCTTGAACTTACAGTTATCCTCCTGCCTCAACCTCTCAAGTCCTGGGATTACAGGCATGCGCCACAACACCCAGTTTTTGTGTTGTTTTGTTGTGAAAGCTCTCAATGTCTAGTTTAAAGTCATGGTTTCTTAGGGCTGGGTGGCAGGATGGGAAATTGGGGGTAAGTGATAGCTAAAAAATACTGGTTTTCTTTATTTTATTTATTTATTTATTTTGGTACCTGGGATCAAACTCAACCTCGCACCTGCCAGGCAGGTGCTTAGGCCACCGAGCTAAATCCCCAGCCTTATTTTTTGAGACAGGGTCTCACTATGCAGTTCAGGCTGGCCTTGATCTCACTTTGTAGCCCAGGCTGGTCTCGAACTCATACAGATCTGCTTGCCTCAGCCTCCCGAGTGCTGGGATTAAAGGCATGCACCACCATGCCTGGCTCTGGTTTTCTTTTTGAGGTAATGAAAATGTTATAAGAGTGACTGTAGTGATGGTTGTATATATCTGTGTGTTGCCATTGAATTGTGTACTTTAAATTAATAAATGGTATGTGTTATATAATAAAGCTGTTAAAAAAAGAAACCTAAGTGCCATTAGCCATCAGATCTTGAGTCTATAACTTGAAAGAGAGGCCTAGGTTAGAAATAAAAACTTGAGAATCATTACGTGAATGGTAGTTAAACTGGAGAATAGATACAGTCACTTTTGAGAGAACATGTAGAATGAAGAAGAGATACTAATGAAATAAATGGCCAGAGAGCTATAAATAGAACTATGGAATACAGTGTTACAGAATCCAGTGAAATTGAATCTCACAAGAGATAATTATCACAACCTCAAATTCAATAGAAAAACCCAAATAAAGAGAAATTAGTGGTAATGGCAATTGATTTGGTAGTAATAGCAATGGTGTCCACCGAGTAATGAATACAGAAACCATAGCATAAAAAAAGCTTTTTGTTCCCAGAGCCATTAAAATCACTCTTGTCAAAGTACTTTTTTTTTTTTTTTTTTGAGACAGGATCCTTCTATGTAGCCCATGTTGGCCTTAAACGCACAGTGATTCTCCTGTCTCAGCCTCCAGAGTGCTGAGACTACAAGTGTTTGCCACCATGCCCAGCCTCTGGTCAGAGTTTTAACTTCCATGTTTCCAAATACAATGGTCAATTTTTAGTCATTTTAGCTTCAGTCTCTCTCTTTTTTTTAATCTTCAGTCTCTTGAGCAGGAATGACAGTTTATAATGCCTTCTTTGAACTTTTTAAAAGTTGTTTTCTAAGACCTCTTACTTTTTTTTTTGGTATTGCAGATCAAACTTATGACTTCAAGCTTGCCAGGTAGGAGCTTGTGCCGCTGAGCTAAATCCCCAGTCCAAGAACCTTTACTTTTTCTTAGTCTTCTTTTTTTCTTTTTTGTCTTTTTGAAATAGGGTCTTGATATGCAGTTCAGACTGGCCTTGAGCTCACTTTGTAGCCCAGGCTGGTCTCGAACTTGCAATGATCCTCTTGCCTCAGCCTCCTGAGTGCTGGGATTACAGGTGTGCCATCACATCTGACTCCTCTTCCTTTTTTTTTTTTTTTTTGTGATACTGGGGATTGAACTCACAACTTCGTGCCTGCCAGGCAGGCACTTAAGCCACTGAGCCAAACTCCCGGCCGTAGTTTTTTGAGGCAGGGTTGCACTATGTAGCTCAGGTTGGCCTTGTGCTTGCATTGTAGCCCAAGCCGGCCTAGAACTCACAACGCTCCTCCTACCTCAGCCTCCCGAGTGCTGGGATTAAAGGTGTGTGCCACCACGCCCGGCTTGACTACTCATTTTTAATAAACTTTGCTAGGTGTTCCTTATATCTAACATCTACTAGTTGAACACCTGAGGATTAGAGGTCTCGGTCTTTAGGAACTACTTCTCTTCCCTGTTAATTGAGCTTTCCCCATCCCATGGCTATCTACTGATTCATGACTTATTGAGTCCCCAATTTATGTCTCCAGTTGTGTCTTCTGTGAGCTCCAGATTCATATTTATAGTTGTTTGTTTATTTATTTTTGGGGGGGATACCAAGACTCGAACTCACAATCTTGCGCTTGCCAGGCAGGTGCTTGTACCGCTGAGCTATATCCCTGGCCCTAGTTGTTTATTTATTACTTCATTTGTAAATCTAATGGACATCTCTATCTCCAGTGAGATGTCTGAAATAGAACTGAATGTCACCTCTGCCAAACAAAACAAAACAAAACAAGACCACCTACTCCTGTACCCCTACACATTCTGTCTCAGTATAAGTCACTGTTAACTTAGTTATTCAAGTCAACCTGAGACATTCTTGACTTACACCTTACTTTCAGTCTCTTAGCAAGTCAGCTCTATGCCACTTTCAACATTATGAGTCTAAACACTTACTACCACCTCCATTGTAGTACTACTAATTTTGCAGGTCTGCAGTAGCTTCCTAACTGGTTTTCTAGTTTTTATTGTGCTTCCCTGTGGTTAAAGCATCAACCATGGTAAACTTCTTCAGTTTAAATGAGATCATGTAAGACATAATGAATGAGCCGGGCGTGGTGGCGCACGCCTTTAATCTCAGCACTCAGGAGGCTGAGATAGGAGGAGTGTTGTGTGTTCAATGCCGGCTCGGGCTACAACATGAGCACAAGGCCAGCCTGAACTACACAGTGCGACTGTCTCAAAAACCTAGGACCGGGAGTTTGGCTCAGTGCCTTAAGCGCCTGCCTGGCAGGTGTGAGGTTGTGAGTTAAATCCCCGGTGCCACAAACAAAACAAAACAAAAGACAACAAAACAAAACAAGACAATGAATGAATGAGAGCTTGTCGCTTTTATTCAAAGTCCTCTATGGCTTCCCAGCCATTCTTAGAATAAAATAGTCTCTGTTTGATCTGTTAGTCTGGCCTGTACTCTCCATACTGATTTCCTACCTGCTCTTTTGCCACATTGGTTTCCTAGCTCAGTATACACAAGCTTTAGGGTGTTTACCCTGCTGTTCCCTCTGACTAGCATGTGTATGGCTATACTCAAATGTCACCTCAACAAAAGCCTTCCCTAAACCCCCAATATAAAAAGTAACAAGCTTTTACTTTTTTTTTTAACAAAGTTATCTTTATAACTTTATATTACTTCTGTGTCTCCACTCTCCCAACACCTAAAACAAAGCTTCTCCTGTAATAAGAATTCTGTAATTCTGAGTGAGTGAAAGAATGAAATAAAATAGTAGGACTAAGCTGGGCGTGGTGGTGCACACCTTTAATCCTAGCAGTCGGGAGGCTGAGGTAGGAGGAGCGTTGTGAGTTCGAGGCCAGCTTGGGCTACAACTCGAACGTAAGGCTGGCCTGAGCTACACAGTGCGACCCTGCCACAAAAAACTAGGGCTGGGAGTTTGGCTTAGTGATTTAAGCGCCTGTCTGACAGGTGCGAGGTTGTGAGTTCAAACCCCGGTGCCGCAAAAAAAAAAAAAAAAAAAAAAGATAGTAGGACTAGTACCACAAATAAATAAATAAATAAAATAAGAAGGAGAACTGCTATTCCCTCTAGCCCTTTTCTAAATGTTTGTGTTACAAAGATGAAAAAGACATAATCCCTTCCCCCCAGAGCTCCTATTCTAGTAGTATAATTAGATTAAAAAATAGTTATTCTGAATGTTATAGGTAATGAAAAAGAGAGGCGCAAACTGAGCATTGTGGTGCACACCTGTAGTTCCAGTTACTCGGGAGGCCAAGACAGAGGGGTTGTTTGAGCCCAGGAGTGAGAGGCCAGCCTGGGCTACACAGCAAGAGCCTGTCTCTTAGAAAAAAAAGTAGAGATGGATGATGGCAAGTTGGCAAGTGGTTTCATTTTAGTTGGAGTAGTCAAGAGCTGTGTTCTCAGGAAGCACCTCTTAAAGAGATGTGACTTTTTAAATGATGTGATTTGAATGGAGATAACCACTTTAATAAAAATATAGTAGATGGACATTCCAAGTGAAAGGAGCAAGCCTTGGGGGCTGGAATATACTTTGTGGTCTAAATGACAAGGCCAGCGAGGTTACAGCACAGCTGGGTAGTGTGAAAGAAGATAAAATCAGAAATAAAACAAATATGAGAGCCAGGCGTGGTGGTGCACACCTGTAATCCCAACACTTGGGAAGTTTAAACCAGTGGATTGCCCCGAGTTCAAGGCCAACCAGAATTACATAGAACCTATCAAACAAAACAAAACACCCTGAGTGTGGTGACACACACCTGTAAACCCAGCACTCAGGAGCCTGAGGCAGGAGGATCCACAGCTGGGCGACATAGTGAGTTCAAGACCCAACTGACATACATAGCAAGACCCTGTCTCAGAAGAAGAAGAAAAAAAAACAAAAACAAAAAAAACACCAGATCACGTGGATTCTTTGGCCAAGGGGACTGTAATACTTTTGATTTTCATTATGTGATTGGAGGTTTCGAGCATGGGGACTATGACCTTAGGTTTTTAAAAAGTCCCCCTGGCTCTCCTGTGTTTAAGTGTAGTAGGGTAGTAATGGAAGTAGACCAACCAGTAGAGTCTATTCACCAAGTACTTAAGTAATACACCACTTTGAATAATTGAATTAACGGTAGAGGTGAGAAGGGTTCTTGCACCCTAACCTTCTGGTTAAAAAAAAAAAATTCCCCAGGCAGGCAGTAATCCTCTGCAGGCTTCATTTGGGCGTTAACGCTAAGGCGAGTGTCTTCAGTAATCATTCTACAGCCAGGTGTAGTGCCAAGTTGGAGCCGAACCTGGGCAAGTAAGCGGGACCCTATCTCAAAATTTAGAAAGAAAAAAAAGACTGGGGTTGTAGCTCAGCGCTCCCTGGGTTCATTTTGCAGCACCGCAAGAGTAAGAAAGAGAAGTCAGTCTGCAGCCTGGTCCGTTCTTGGTAACGTTTACCAGGCCACTCATCTTCAGACAGCCTCTTAAGTAACTTAATAGCACCTCGGACTCTGGAGGCCCTCTTTGAAAAAGAATAAATGGAGGCTGTCAGTGCCAAGCGGGCTTCAATAGCATAGGAATCACTTAAAGAAACTTAGTCCGCAAAGGAAAAGGTTGATTTGTTAGAACAATTCTGGAGAGAACGTTCGTTCGTTCCCGACGTTCGAAAACTGTAAGACTGGAGGTTACTCGGGAATCTGCTAGCATCTTGGAAATTACGTTGGGAACTTCAGAACTCTGGGAAGCCCCTAAGTCGCACGCATTTTGAGCATCTGGAGACAAGCCAACCCTCCAAAACACTGCAAAAACAACTTCGCTTCCGCAGTCGTGCGCACGCGCCCCCGGCGGTTTTTGCCTCTTCCGTAAGCTCCGCCCCCTGCTCGTCCTCTGGGGAGGGTTGGTACGGAGGGCTCGCGCGGCAGCTCTCCCCCTAGTGCTGTCCGCAGATCGTCGCAAACGGGGGCCGGAAAGCGTGGCGGCGCAGGCGCAGGCGCAGAAAGCCGAGGCGGAGGTGGTGGCGGCCGCTGGCCAGTGTAAGATGGCGGCGGCGTTGGCGGTGGCAGTGGATGGGGCGGCTGGGCCTGGAGCAGTCGGAGCAGCCACTGGCAGAAGGATGACCCAAGGCGGGAAGCAGCCTGCTGAGTCTCGCCGGCTCCCGTGCTTGTAACTGCCCCAGCCGGACACCCCCCCGACCTAACCGGTCCGTGTCTCGTTCCGGCTCGGCCTGCCCCTCTCTCCCGGGCCGGTTCCGTTCAGGATGGGCCTGACCCACTTCCTTAGGCTCCTAGAGCCCCGCTCTTCTTCCCTGCACCGAGGCACTGCTGGGAGGGCTGGTTCTGGTTTCTGCAGTCAGCCCTGTATTGCCCCTCAGGGCCAGCCCCGTAGTTCGCGGGGACGTGTGGCTTGTTGGGTGACCCATTTGTGTGCCTCTGCTTCTCCCCTTCGCTCGGGGACGCGGCTGTCCCGGAGTCCCTGTCCCCGTATGGCGTCCCCTCCCCCCCCATCCGGCTCCTGGCCCCGCACCTCAGGGAAGTGAGATCCAAGGATCCGGGAGGGGGTCGCCGGAGGCTGGTCCTGTGCTGTATAATTCTCTTGAGTTCGCCTCGGACCGCTTAAGGGCGCCATAGAACGGTCCCGTTTGGTCCCTGTTAGTTGGAAAGCATCGGTGGCTTGAATTTCTGACTCATGATTGTCGCTGGAGTCTCTGTAAACAAACCGGCGCTGGCGCTATCACGTTCTCTCCGGGATCTCCCCTCCCCCTGCTCCGCGGCTTCTTGTTGAGAGGTGGTTTGGTTAGGGTTCAGTGTTGAAAAGGTTCAGGTTTTCCTTTTCAGTGACGTTTAGTTTTAGCGGAGCTGAGAGATAACTTGTTTGACTTCTAATCCTCGTGCTGGTTCATTTTACTTACGTATTTGTGCGGATTCTCGTCCAGCAGTCAGATAAGTACCTCTGGTTTTAAATAGCTCTCAGGAGATCTTAAAAAAAAAAAAAAAGGAAACTATATTCATGAAATTTTTTGTTATCCTCCGAAGAAGAGACACTTTTGCCTTGTAAACTTTAACTTTTCTTAGTCCTTCAGTGACTCTCCAGACCTATTTTCTCAGGAACTGTTAGCCTGATCCTACTTCAGTGATTAAAGCAGGAAAGGTGAGTGGGAGTTAAAGACAGACCCTGCCGCGATGCTTAAGTGCTGATTACTAAAATCTTAAAATTCCTACCAGTTTCCACAAGAGTTCGGTATTGTTCCTGGCAGTGTTTCAGCTTTGGTTAAATTGTTTGTACAGATTTAATTGGCTGTGTTTTTACTTTTCTGTCCTAAGCTACCGCTGTGCATATTGAATTTTGCCTAGAACTGAATGTGTGTCCCTCAACTCATGTTTCCTTTTTTATTTGCCATTTTTTGCCTTTATGTGGGTCATGTTTCTTGCACTGTTAAAAACATTCTGCCTCTTCCCCTCTCCCGGCGCTGTGTTGTCATCCTTACCATCTAGAGAATATTTAGCCGCTTGTGACTGAAAGCTGAGCTTTGATGAGTGATGCTGCATTCAGTTGGTGTCCGAGTCCACTCCATCTCAGAGTTGCAACTTTTCAAAACATAGTGGGGAAATTTTGGTGAAAAAATTAAATAGTGGTTACTCTTTTATAACTGGTCTAAAGAATTTTTAGTTAGCAGAAGAATCATCCTGTACATTCAGCAGGGCCAGTGCCAAAAAGGGAGTAAGAACATCTTATAAGTGTAATTTTTGTAAGGCTGTTAGGTTTCTGGTGGCAGAGAATAGTAGTGCAGTTGAGGCTCGTGAGTTGTGATGGAAGAGCTGAGAGGTTCTAGAAAATAGGCCTGGTCACTTCTTAGTATATACTCTTCATGGTTTGTAGTAGGAAAAGAGAGGCACTGTAGTAAATTCTATTCTGCCTGGTACCTAGGTTAGAAAATGTTCATTATGGACTGGAATGAAATTTTTAATTACAGTGTGTGTGACTGGGGCTTAAATACTGTAGTAAGATTTCTTAGTCATGTGACCTTAGGCACTTTAAGCTTTGCTGACTTTTAATTTCCACTTTTTTTTTTTTTAAGTCATCTTTTTGAAACAGGGCCTCCCTATGCAGTTCAGGCTGGCCTTGAGCTCACTTTGTAGCCCAAGCTGGTCTTCAAGTCTCAGTGATCTTCCTCCCTCAGCCTCCCAAGTGCTGGGATTACAGGCGTGCGCCACCACACCTGGCTTAATTTCCACATCTTTAAAAGTGAGGTAGGCAGGTGACAGTACCCACCTGGCAAGTGCGAGGTCCTGAGTTGGAGTCCCACTACCAAAAAAAAAAAAAAAAAAAAAAGTGAGCTAATACCATTACCTCCCACAGTTGGTATTTTATGAGGGAAGCCATATAAAGTTCTTAGATTATGCCGAGTGCATGCTACACACTCCAAAATTACTTTGTTTTTGCTATACCCATTGAATGAGTTGTGCATTATTTCTTTGCATTTTGTTTTACCACACATTTTCCTGGTTAATTTTTCAGATTCTTTTTTTTCCTCCTGGGTACTGAGGGTTCAACCTTTTACACACAGTTATGTTGCTATTCCATTTTCAGTTTTTATTTTCAGTCAGTCTGGCTAAATTGTCCAGGCTGGATTTGAGCCTTCCATTGTATTGTCTCAGAGTGCTGGAATGATAGGTATATGCCACCATGCCCAACTTTTTTTTTCCCTTCCCTTCCCCAAATACTAGGGATTGACCCTAGGGCCTTCACACTGAGCTAGATTACTAGCCCTTTTCTCTTTTTGGTTTTGAGATGGTGTCTCATTAGATTGCCCTAAAGGCTAGGTTTGAATTTGTGATCTACCTGCCTCAGCCTCCCAGAGTGTTAGGATTACAAGTATGCACACCTGGTTCCCCTGCTAGTAGTTTGGGACTCCATCCCCAGCCCCTCATACTCATTTTTGTTTGTTTGTTTTTTGAGACAAGGTCTTGCTATACAGTTCAGGCTGGCCTTAAAATCATGGTGATCCTTGTGCTCAGGCTCCCAAGTGCTGGGATCACAAGCATGTGCCACCACACCTGGCTTCAAAGACTTTTTTTTTTTTTTTTGGTATCGGGGATTGAACTCATGACCTCACGCTTCCCAGGCAGATGCTTATGCCACTGAGCTATATCCCCGGCCCCTTCAAATTCATTCTTAATGGTTCAGGTTAAATGTGGCACTATTAAGTGCCTGCCCATGGTTGCCTTCTGAATATGATTTAGGACAGTCTTGGTAGGGGTTCATGACCAGAAAACAGAGGGAATATTAGATGTTGGTGTACCTATATTTCTATAGAGATTTTGTTTGTTTCTTTTAGTTACCGGGAATTGAACTCAAGACCTCACACTTGCCAGGCAGGTGCTTGTGCCACTGGGTGTACATAGATTTCTAAATGCACTCTTAAACATCAGTAATGTTCTTCTTTTCCTTGCTTCCTTCCCCTTGGTCTGTTGGCATACCTGATCAGAATTATCAGTATTGTAATTCCTTCTGCTTGTGCTGCAGTGTTGTTCATCTGTACTGCAGCTACTCATGCCTTTCATTTTAGCTATGGAGGAAATATATTTTCTCTAAGATACTGAGCTGTATGGTGATCCTCATGGACAGATTATCAAAGAACTAGATCATGAAAAGGTCGCTTCTTTCTGAAGTAAACCAAGGTTAGGAATTCTAGGAGGTTAGGAAAAGAACAGAGTTCTTTTTTAATTTCCACATTTGAACAGTAGAGATAAAGAATTTTAGGTCTTTTGTTGGCTTTTCTTCCACATCCCTTTGGAAGAGCCAAGAGCGTATGAAAATTAAGAAGGTATTGATAACATTGCAGTGAAGAAAACTGCATTTAACCCAGTGATCATTTTAGGGTTGATAAACTTTCATTATCACATCCAGTATCTGTGTTGTGAGTTAAAGACCTGTGGCAGTGAAGGGGGCATTTGTGGTGTGTTTTTGTTTTTGTTTTTTTGCTACTGGGAATCGAACTCAGGACCTTGTGCTTTCCAGGCAGGTGCTTTGCTGCTAAGCTAAATCCCCGGCAGCATTTGTGTTTTTATGAGATCTGGAGATCCTTACATAAGGGATAGGCAGAAGGATGGGAGGAGAATAGGAAATGTGTTGAAAGATGAATAGCTTTGAGTGTTCCTTATTGCTTTAAGTGAGGAATAAGAATCCCTGTCTTCAAACTACTGGAAAGGTTTCATATTTTATGATTCAAGTGACATCCGTGTGTACAGTGAATCAGTATTCTTACTCTGAATCACAACTGTAAACTTCTTATCTTCCTGAACATGTTTTTATATTTCAGGGTTTTGGGTGTTACCTAAGAATTGTCACATTTTATTAGGAAGTATTTCCTAGGATGACCAAGGTGGGAAACTAGGTATGTTGTGTCCTCTTGGTTCCCACCACCAGTCTGGCTGGGTGTTTTATGGTGTAGTATATTAAACGTGTAAGAATCACTGGTGGTGGGAAACAAGAGGTTTCAGTGTCGTGGTTCTTAACGTTGTCTAGAATAAGTCTAAGGCAGAAGCGTGGCTTCAAAGAGTCAAAAGAAAGCAGCCTTTTTTTGTTGTTGCCAGTTTAAAACAGTTCAGTCATTTCAAAAGCACACAGACTCTAGTAGAAGATATACTTTAGAGTTACACCCTGTTGTGGAAGACTGAAATATTGTTATGCATGTATCCTGTCAGATGGATTACAGGCTTTTCTTTTTTCTTTTCTCTTGAGACATGTATACTGTAGTTCAAGCTAGCCTCCTGCCTGAGCCTCTCCAGTGCTGGAATTACAGTTTTTTGTACCACTACGCCTCACTTGCAGGCCTTTTTCGTTTGTTTGTTTTGAGACAGGGTCTTAACTGTGTAGTGCAGGTTAGCCTTGAACTTGGTTTATGTAGTGAGACTGTGACCATCCTTGTGCCTCAGCCTCCCAAATGCTGGGATTACAGCCATGGGCCACCACACCTGGTTTACTTATAGTCTTTTAAAATGATGACGTGAAAGTGGGTGAAGTGAAAGCCGGGCATGCGTGGTGATGCACGCCTTTAATCGCAGCACTCGGGAGGCTGAGGTAGGAGGACCGTCGTCAGTTCAAGGCTGGTTTGGGCTACAGCGTGAGCACAAGGCCGACCTGAACTACATAGTGCGACCCTGTCTCAAAAAGCTAGGGCCAGGAGTTTGGCTCAGTGGCTTAAGTGTCTGTCTGGCAGGCATGAGGTTGTGAGTTCAATCCCTGGTGCCACCAAAAAAAAAAAAAAAAAAATCATGAAGTGAATAGTCTTTTATATATAGATTTATTATTGGATTTATTTATTTATTTATTTATTTAGCATTTTGAAACAGTGTCTCACTATGCATTGAAGCTGGCCTTGGACTCACTTTGTAGCCCAGGCGGGTCTCAAATTTGCAATGATCCTCCTGCCTCAGCCTCCCAAGTGCTGGGATTACAGGAGTGCGCCACCACACCCGGTTTATTGGAGTGTTTTTACCATAGGTAAGTTAGTTTTAAACATGTCTAAGAAGTGTCTGCAACAAATATTCTAACAGAACTTTTTATTGTATAACTTTGGTGTTAAGAGTTGTTTTTTAATTTGTATTTACTTTTTTTTCTGGAGTTTTTAAGGCTCTGAGATTGAATTAGATTTTTCTTAAAGTAGATTATCAATGAGCTAAGATAGTCTGCTGTTTACCGTCACATTTGAAACTCAAGCCTCTGAATTAATTAAATCAACAACAGGCATGGAGGTAATGACAATGTGAGTATACAGTGGTCTCCCTTTATCTGCAGTTTTGGTTTCCATAGTCAACCACTGCGCAAAATTACTAAATGAAAAAGTCCAAAAATAAACACTAAATTTTAAATTATATGCTGTTCTGTGTGAGGAGATCTCATCCTGACACCCCAGTACCCCCCCCACCCCCCACCCCCCCACCAAGAGACATGAATCATCACTGTATGGACTTATCTACACTATATGTACTGCCCTCCCATTAGTCACTTAGTAGCCTTATTAGATGACTGTGATATCAAAGTGCTTGTCTGTCTATCTGTCTTTCTTTCTTTCTTTCTCTTTTGTCTTTTTGAGACAGGGTTTGTGGTGTTTTTTCTGTTTGTTTTTGGAGACAGGATTTTGTGATGCAGTTCAGATTGGCCTTGAACTCACATTGTATCCCAGGCTGGCCTTAAACTCCCAGTGATCCTCTTTCAGCCTTCTGAGTGGTGTGATTACAGACATTCCACCAAAATGCTTGTTTTCAAATAACGCTCATTTTACTAATAATGATCCCAAAGTGCAAGAATAATGATGTTGGTAATACCAATGTGCCAAAGAGAACCCATAAAGGGCTTCCTTCAAATGGAAAAGTGAAAATTCCTGACTTAAAGGAATAGCCTTTATGCTTAGGTTGCTAAAATCTAGCCGATGTATCCAACCTGTGGCCTGCTGTTGAACACATGGACTTCACACTGAGCTGCATCCCCAGCCTTTGTTTTCTTTTCTGTTTTTTTTTTTTTGAGACAGTGTCTCACTAAGTTGCTCACGCTGTTCTTAAACTTTCAGTTTTCCTCCCTCAGTCTCATAGAACGCTGGAATTAGTTATGTGCCACCAGTCCCAGCTTTATGTTTTCATATTTGTTTTTTGAGTGAAGAGGAATTAGAAATGTCTTGGGTCACATATAAAACATATGATATAGTTAAGTATGTAAGCAATGAAACTTGCTTTTAAAATTTTTTATTATAGTAGTTAAAAAGAGCAAAAGAATCACAGACCACAGTTTGGATGTGCCTGAATTCTACAGTATAGTAAGAAATTTTGAGATAGACATCCTATTCAGTAACATTTATTATAGCATATTGATATAATTGTTTTATTTTATTGTTTGTTACTAATCTGTATGCCTAATTTATAAACTAAATGTCATATGTATGTACAGTAAAAAAAAAAAAAAGTTTGATATTATTTGCAGTTTCTGGTATCCACCAGGAGTCTTGAAATATACCTCCTTAGATAAGAGGGGGAACTGCAATTTTTTTTTTTTTTTTTTGTCTTTTTGAGACAGCTATTCTGTTCAGGCTGGCCTTGGGCTCACTTTGTAGCCCAGGCTGGTCCTGAACTTGCAAAGGATTCTCCTTACTCAACCTTCCAAGTGCTGGGATTACAGGATTGTGCCACCATGCCCGGCTTTTTTGGTTTATTTTGAGACAGGATCTCACTTTGTATTCCAAGGTGGTTTTGAACTCCTTGTGGAGCCCAGACTGGCCTCGAACTCAAAGTGATCTTCCTGCCTCAGGCTCCTGAATGCTGGGAATCCAGGTGCGTGGTACCACACCTAGCCTTTGTGGCACTTAAATATTTAGCAGTAGTCAGGCATTGTGGCACATACCTGGAATCCCAGCATTTGAGAGGCTGAGGGAGAAGAATTGTTGTGAGTTTGAGACCACTCTAGGCTACAAAATGAGTTCAAGGCTAGTTTGAATTGCATAGCAAAACCCATCTCAAAAAAAAAAGTCACAAGCCAGTGCAGTTCTTAGGTTAGTTTGTAATAATAATGAAAACTTCATCTTTAATTTTCATACATGTACTCAAGAAACTTCATTACTGCTTTTTCACTGATCCATTCATTCTGTCAGAGAAGAAAGTCTATGAAAGCTTTTAGAAATTATTGTGTGATGAGCTAATGGTATAATAGATCCCTGCTAGGTTGCCTGCTTAACATATATGAGAGCCTGGGTTCCATCCCCAACACTCCAAAATTGTTGAGTGATAAATTCTATGAATCGCTCACTTGTTTATTTATCATAGTCTTTTATCTCTATCCTTACAGGCTATATAGTTTTTATGCCAGAAGCCCAGTTTCTCAAATACTACCTTACCCCAGAAATGTGTTATAATATAGCCAAATTAATGAATTGAGCCTGCCCTGAGTTTGGACATTGGAGAGTACTAGATACAACAAAGACAGCATCTTTTAATGAAAATTGACTTGTAAAATTTTTCATTATTATATCTGAAAAGATAAATTATTTGCTCTTATATTCCAGTGAAAGTGTTAAGGAGTTCTGTTCAAGTTCTAATGTGAAGCGTCTGTGCTTGCCTCATGTGTTAATGTTTTAGTTTTTCTTGACTGAATGGAAGGGTAGCTAAGAGTCTAGTGGTAGCCAAGAGACTATTCCTCTGGTGTGCTTTTATAATCATTAGGTATGTTTTGTTGAACTTACTTAGGACCCAACATTAGACCCTGCCCTCTGACCGAAAGTGTACTTCTCCGCTTTCTTTCTTTTTTCTTCTCTTCTCTTTTCTCTTTTCTCTTCTCTTCTCTTCTCTTCTCTTCTCTTCTCTTCTCTTCTCTTCTCTTCTCTTCTCTTCTCTTCTCTTTTCTTTCTTTCTTTCTTTCTTTCTTTCTTTCTTTCTTTCTTTCTTTCTTTCTTTTTTTTGAGGCAGGTTCTTACTATGTGGTGCAGGCCTTGAACTTTCTCATGTAGGCCCAGGCTGGCCTGAAATTCATAGCAGTCCTCCCACCTCAGCCTACCAAGTACTGGGCTTACAACTGTGTGCCACCACACCTGACATATCTTCACATTTTAAATCTCTATTTTTTTACTGTAATCAGTATCTTTTTTTTTAGAGCATTATCCTTTTATCTCTGTAGTATTTTTTTCCAGTGATTGAAGAAAAATTTGAAATGTGAATGGCAAAAACTGGTAATGGGGATTGGATTCTGGTGATAAAGGTAAATGTTGGAAACAATGGAAAGTAGGTATAATTTAGAGTCATTTAAATTGAGACATGGGCTTGTGTGTTATAAGAAGTTCCTTAAGATGGGCGTGGTGGCGCACGCCTTTAATCCCAGCACTGGGGAGGCTGAGGTAGGAGAAGCGTTGTGAGTTCGAGGCCGGCTTGGGCTACAATGCGAGCGCAAGGCTGGCCTGAGGTACATAGTGCGACCCTGCCTCAAAAAACTAGGGCCGGGAGTTTGGCTCAGCGGCTTCCCCGGTGCCGCAAAAAAAAAAAAAAAAAAAAAAAAAAAAAAGTTCCTTAGCTTTGCTGCTGGGGAACAACACGTGAAGGTTAGAGTACATGCTCAACACCCTCTGAAATACTGTTATTAGAATTAAGGCCAGTAACTGTAAACATCAAGCATTTGGCATTACCAACAGGGAGAGAAGGCATTATTTCAAAGAAATAATGATTTCTTGCTTGTAGTTTCATTGAAGGAGGACTTCATCAATATCTGTGCTGACTGCTTTGTAGGCCTGCATCTTGGGTATCCTCGCAATCTCTAAGAGGGAGAAGGACTTAGAGAATAGAATAGGCTTATGTTATGGGTTCCTAGATAGATTGTTTTCCCCTAAGTCACAGAATATGCTCAAAAGAGGCTATTAACAGAGCTCTCCGAATTTGTAAAAGGTTAGTGAGAGTAGGTTAAGCAGTTTTTGTAGACTTGAAACTATGTCAAAATGTTCAGAGGTTCTTTGCTGAGTGGCAAAGAACCCTAGGCTTCTCAAGGAAATGTCAGAGATGGGAAAGCTGCAAAAGTAGTACAGAACCTGCTATGCACAGACAGATTCTTTGCATAGTTAAGTTGTCTTAGTCTCTAAAATTAACCTGCTTACACAGGGTAATGATATTACTCCAATTTACAAAAGAAACAAAACCAAAAGTACATGGTAGAGACTATCCTAGCTTTCCCTGTTAGCTCATGCTGTGTTTCCTGGATGCAGTGTGTGCCTTTATCTTGCTCTTACCCTCTTCTTTTATTTACTTGGCCCAAGCTTGCTCTGCAGAGCCAGTTTCTCTCTCACTCTTCCCTTTTACTTTCTTGAATAAACTTTGCCACTGCTAAAAAAAAAAAAGCGCATGGTAGAAATAGAATTGAAACCCAGGCCTGTCTAATGCCAAAGCTCTCTTCTGTTATGTCATACATTGTTTTTAAAACTGGTTCTTCATTGGTAACTGATGAAACAAGAGAGCTGAAAGGTAGGATTAAATATTTCTTATAAAAGTATATATTATTAAAATTCTGTTTAATAGTGAGAATAAAAATGGCATTTAATTGTTTAAGCATGAGTCTCAGATTATGATAAATTGGTAGGCTAATGAGGTTTTCTGTTTGTTTTGTTTTGTTTTTTGTCTTTTTGAGACAGGGTCTCACTATGCAGTTCAGCCAGGCTGATCTCAAACTCAGTGATCCCTGTGCCTCCCAAACGCTGGGATTACAGGAGTGTGCCACCACATCTGCCTGGCTAATGAGTTTTTTGTTTTTGTTTTGCAATACTGGAGATTGAACTTTGGGCCTTTGTACTGTACTGAGCTACATCCTCAGACCTTTTTATTTTTTATTTTGTAAGTCACTGAGTTGCCTTGCCTGGGCTCAAACTCAGAATCCTCCTGCCTCAGCCTTCCAGGGTACTAGGATTATAGGCATGTGCCACCATGCCCAGCTGCTAACGAGTTTAAGGAAACAATTTTTGCAGATTTAACTGAAGAGGTAGCTTAATCCTAGTGTTTTATAACCCTTGGAAGAGGGGAGATCAACATTCCACTCAGTCACTGAGGTAGTTCCATGGAAAAAGCTATTCTGACTCATACAGCTTTTCTCAGCACCTTTCTTTGCTTCTCTGTAGCATTGGATACATGAGGAAATACTGACTCTTTTCTTACTTGGAACCTTTTTGATCTTGACTTCAAGGCATTTAATTTATTTTTCCTATTTCTCTGACCATTTTTCTCCATACTCTGTTTTTTCCCGTAAGCATAGGTATTCTTTTTTTTTTTTTTTTTTTTTTGCGGCACCGGGGATTGAACTCACAACCTCGCGCCTGCCAGGGCAGGCGCTTAAGGCACTGAGCCAAACTCCCAGCCCTGGTTTTTCGAGGCAGGGTCACACTATGTAGCTCAGGCCGGCCTTGCGCTGGCGTTGTAGCCCAAGCCGGCCTCTTACCCACAACGCTCCGCCTACCTCAGCCTCCCGAGTGCTGGGATTAAAGGCGTGCACCACCACGCCCGGCTAAGCATAGGTATTCTGAAGATAGATTGTGTGGATTTCCTCTCTCAAGCTTTCTTAGGTACTTGTTTTTAGTAGTGTCTTATGAGGCACAGATTTTGAAATTTCTCTGGAGACAATGCGCAAATCTTTGTCTCTGGCTGTACCTTACTTCTTAAGTTCCAAACCTATATTGGTTTTACACTAGCTTCCTCACCTGTCAACCTGGATTTTTAAATATTTTTAAAATCAAGTTTGTGTCTTCCGCCACATGCCAGCTTCTTATACTACAGTATTTGATTTTCAGACTTAAAACTTGTCTTTTTGACTTTCAGCTTCATAACTTCTTTGGAGCTAAAATACGATCTACCTCTACAATGTTTTTCACATTGGTTTCTCTGTCCCTGTCCCTGTCTCTGTCTCTGTCTGTCTCTCTCGTACTAGGAATTGATCTCATGTTGGTTTCTATTTTCCCCTGCCATCAACCTAAGACAGACCCTCATTACTTCTGATGTTGGTGTCTGTAATAGCTTCTATACTTGTTGCTGCTTCCTTTTCTGTCCAATTCAATTCATCTTACTCTCTTTGACAAAATAATCTCCTGCATGTATAAACACACCCACCAATCTATTCTGTTGTTGTTTCGCTTTGCAGTGCTGGGGATTGTTTCCAGGGCTTCACTTGCGCTAAGCAAGCACTCTACCACTGAGTTACTCTCGTCTCTATGCTTATAATTAATCAACTACATCCAAACAAGATAAGCCAAACTACTCATTTTTCTTGAACATAGCTAGTTTTTAAGCTTCCATTTTGTTTCTCTTTATGGACCTTCACAATGTCTTTTTTCTAAATTTTTGTTTGTTGAAATATCATCCTTCCAATAAACCTCCTTAAATACTTAAGTTTTTGTGAAGCGTGTCCTTTCTCCCTCAAACTAAATAGAATCTTTTCCCCTGTTCAGTTGCAGCCACATTTATCTTTTTTTTTAAATGAGACTGATACTTGCATCTCTTGTATTGTAATTGTATATCATTTTTTCCGCTTGATTAATTGGCTATAAAAAGATTGTGGATACACCGCCTGTATTTGTGTAGATTCTGTATTGCCTGTACATTGTCGCACACCAGCATGTTTATGTGCAAATCGGCCACTGGGTGGTGCCAGAGACCTATACTTCCAATAAAAATGAGTAATTTAGAGCCTCTGTATGATTGGATTACTTTGTATTGTCAAATCTGTTGCACAGTAAGAAAAGCAATTAATTTCTCAGATCCAGTCCACCAGAGAAGACAATGTTAGACATTCAAACCGTCCAAGTACTTAATAGAAAGTAGCCTAAGATCCAGTCTCCTGTAAATGTGTTTTATACAGTATGAGTTTCAGTCTCTTTGGGGTCGTCCTTTGAATTTCAGTGTCTGAGGTTCTCTGCCTATTATTACACTAGTAGATTGTAGCCCACAGCAGTAGTAGAAAATTGGCTTGGAGAAGTACTTGTGAAGCAGTGAAAAATATTAAGGTAAAGAAATTGAATTTAAAATGACCCATTTCAGCTTGAAAACAAAAATTTAGGTGAAGAAAGTAGAAATACTTGATACCAGATGGACCGTCAGACCTAGAAAAGCAAATTTGTGCTTTGGATGGAGATCAGCTCTGAACAGCTGTTCATTTATTAGTGATATGGGACATCTGTCCTCCCAAGAGGAACCAGAACTTCATGGCTCTCAAATATCTGTTTTACTAATAATTGAAGTATTTGTGTACTATCACCTTTCAGTTTCAGAAGAAATTCTAAAACCTGGCCTCATTTAAATACAAGTGTGTGTATAGGACAGTTGGGCATATAGATAACAAGTGATGTGTGGACTGGCCTGAAAGAATGCTGGGATTATGAAAGTGAGGAAAATTGACTGAAATCAAGTCCAAGTCTTTCTTTTTTTTTTTTTTTTTTTTTTTTTTGTGGCACCGGGGATCGAACTCACAGCCTCATGCCTGCTAGGGCAGGCGCTTAAGCCACTGAACCAAACTCCCGGCCCTGGTTTTTTGAGGCAGGGTCGCACTCTGTAGCTCAGGCCAGACTTGCGCTTGCGTTGTAGCCGAAGCGGGCCTCGAACTCACAACGCTCCACCTACCTCAGCCTCCCGAGTGCTGGGATTAAAGGCGTGCGCCACCACGCCCGGCTCCCAAGTCTTTCTTAGTAAAGCGATTTGGGATAGTTCAGTAGTAGTATGTATATGTTGATGTTTGCATCAGGCCCAATATAAGATAGAGTTATCAAACCAACAAGCCCTGTACACCGAAGGACTTAAAATGAACTTGAGAGAAATTTAACAAATAAAAAGCATGACATATGGATGCTCAGAGTGCAGCTCAGTGGTTGATCTCTGGCACCAAAAAATAAATGTAAAAGTATAAATTAATAGTACAATCTAAGCCGGGCGTGGTGGCGCACGCCTTTAATCCCAGCACTCGGGAGGCTGAGGTAGGCGGAGCGTTGTGGGTTCGAGGCCGGCTTGGGCTACAACGCGAGCACAAGGCTGGCCTGAGCTACATAGTGCGACCCTGCCTCAAAAAAACCAGGGCTGGGAGTTTGGCTCAGTGCCTTAAGCGCCTGCCCTGGCAGGCGTGAGGTTGTGAGTTCAATCCCCGGTGCCGCAAAAAAAAAAAAAAAAAAAAAAAAAAAAAATAGTACAATCTAGAAATATTTTGAACTACTTTCACCTTTTGATAGTCTTCGTAATCATCAAAGCAGTAAAATTGAAAACTTTTTGTTATTTTTTATTTTTTGAGACTTTATGTATTTTGGTTTCATCTTAGGATTTGTGTGGTTGCTGATAAGTCACATGGGTGTTTTTTTGTTTGTTTGTTTGTTTTGAGGCAGGCTCTCTATGCCATTCAGGCTGACCTTGAACTCACTTTGTAGCCCAGGCTGACCTGAAACGCACAGCAGTCCTCTCACCTTAGCCTCTGGAGTGCTGGGATTGCAAGCATGGCCACCCTGCCTCTCAAGGGTGGTTTTGATGGCAGCAAAAATCCTTCAAGCACTTTGGTTTTCAAATAAAAAGACCTGACATTTTGTTCCCATTTGCTGTGATACATTGACCACTTTAGTCAACTTCTGTTAATGATCACAGCTTTGAGCCTGTAGTTGTTGGATATTATCTGTTATTTAACCATTTGCATGATTTATTTATTCCCTCACAATTCTTCTCCCATTTTTTTCCATTTATTTCTTTAGACCGCATTTATAACTTATGTATAGTAAAATTTATCCTTTTTTATAATGACTTTCAAATTCTGACAAATGCATAGTTATTTAGCACCAGTGTAATTGAAACACAGAACATTTCTCTTCCTACAAATCATTTTTTTTAAGTGTTTGTTTAGTCAGTTTACTCTCCTGGCAGTGATCTGCTTTCTATCCTTAGTAGTTTTATCTTCAGAATATACCATAAATGGAATCATGTATTACATAGCTGTTTGAAGCGTGACCTTTTTTTTATTTTTTGCACTTAGTGTAACATCTGAGATCCACCTGTACTGCTGCTGGTATCAGTAGTTAGTTTTCTTTTATTGCCCAGCAATATTCCACTGTGTGGCCATCCCACAGTATGTTTAACTATGCCCCAGCTGAAGAACATTTGGTTATTTTCAGTTTTAAAAAATGAATCTAAATAAGACTGCTAAAACATTTACCTATTTTGTGGATATACATTTTTATATATGGAGGTAAAAATGCCTAGTGTGAGATTCCTGGGTTGTCTGGTAAATTTGTCTTAGTTAATAAGAAACTGCCAAAATGTTTTCCAAACTGGCCATATCATTTTGCATATCCTTCAGCAGTGTATGGGAGTTGTAATGGTTCAGTTCTTGTTGGTATTGAATATAAATTTTCCTTATTATTTTAAATTATTTATTTATTCAATACTGGGGAATGAGCATAGGGTCTTCACATGAAGGTGTATCCCCAACTCTTTCTATTATGATGATTTTATTTTGAGACAGAGTGTCATTAACTTGCTAATTTTGACCAGAGCTCAAACTTGTGATCTTTCTGCTTCAGCCTCCCAGAGTTCTGGTGTGGTATTTATAGGCATGTACCACCATGCCCAGCTTCATTAAACTTTTTTAATCATTCTAATAGGGTATCTGGTAGATTCTTACTGTGATTTCAACTTGTATTTCTCTAATTACTAATAATGTTGAGAGTCTTTTCAAGTGATTATTAATTGTAAGAGCTTTAAGATATATTCTGATTATTGTCACTTATCAAATGTGTTTTGCAGACATTACAGTGTGTAGCTTACCTTTTAATTGTCTTTAAGTCCCTTGAAGAAATTTTTTTGGTTTTTGCTTTTTTTTTTTTTGCTTTTTCTTTAGACAGAGTCTCACTATGTAGTTCAGTCTGGCTTGAACTTGTGGCAATCCTCCTGCCTCAGTCTCCCAAGTGCTAGGATTACAGGCATGCACCATCACACTGGCTCAAGAAATTTTAATTTTGATACATTCAGTTAATTTTTCTTTCATGGTTATGTTTTATTCTGGAGACTAGTTGCCTAACTAGAAGCCATGAAGATTATCTCTTTTATTTTCTTTGAAGAATTGTTTTAACTTACATACTTAGGCCTGTGATCTACTTATGTATGTTTCTCTTTACTTACTGGATCCTGCAGTTGAACTCAAGGACTTTTGCGTGATAGGCACATGCTCTACCATTGGGTTAACACCCACCAGCCTACAATCCATTTTGAATTAGATTTTGTATGTTGTGCAACTTACAGGTTGAGGTTTTTCTTGTCTTTTTTTTTTTTTTTTTTTTTGCATTGGGATACCCAAGGGTTCTAGCATATGTGTTTTCTTGTATAGATTTTTCATCAGTATTGAGGAAAAATGCCACCCATGTGACTTATTTTTATTTATTATTTATTTACTTATTTTTTTTTTTTTTTTTTTGAGACAGGGTCTCATTGTGTAGTTTAGACTGGCCTTATAGTCACTACGTCGTCCAGGCTGGCATCAAACTCACAGCAATCTTATGCCTCAGCCTTCCCAGTGCTGGGATTACAGGCATGTGACCCCCATGATTTTTAAACAAGAGTAGCTTGGTACCTCTTTTACAAAGTCCCTTTATATAACATATTAACTGCTCTTCTGCTTGGTTTTAATTAAGATTTTTTCAAGCAGTTGCTTAAAATTTTGAGACTTGATTTTTATTGACATAAAAAAGTAGGTCACTGGAATTTGTTAGTGAAATTATGATACCCTAATCTTTTTTTCCCCATCGTCCATAGTTTGCTCTTTAACCTTCAGTTTGGCAGGGGTTATGGTTATTTTTAGAGTACAGGCAGTGGAGCTAACCCAATTAAACTCCTCCAGCTACCTAAGGCAGTGAATTCATCGGCTCTTCCTAGTTCAGCATGGTTTGCTCTAGACTGGACTTTGCATGGAAATTCATCAAAGTAAGTTAGTAAATTTGTTGGTTCTATAATACACTAAACAGTGAAAAAGATACTGTAGTTTGGGTTTGGATCAAGTATGGCCTGTAGCCTCAGATTAAAAAATAAAGTTGTATTGACTTGTGAATAGAAGATATTCTAGAGCAGCTCCTTTGAGTCCTGGGCCACAGTTACAGTGTCTCCACCTGCTTTAATATGGACATTGTCTTGTAACTGCTCAGACTGCCACAACATAATGCCAGAGACTGGTAGTTCAAACAATAATAATTTGTTTTCTCATAGTTCTGGAGGCTAGAAGTCTTAAGATCAAGGTGCCAGCATAATTGATTTCTAGTGAAGGTGTTTTTATTTTGTTTCTTGGCTTGTAGATACCCTTATTGTGTTGTAATGTCACATGAGAGAAAGAAATAGGGAACTCTCAGTGATCTCCTGTAAGGGCACTAAAACTTTTCTTGAGTGCCCGCCTCAAAGGACCTTATCAAAACCCAATTATATTCCAAAGGTCCCATGTCTAAATACTATCATATTAGGAGTTCTGGCTTCAACATAGGAATTTCAGGTAGGAAGTATTAGAACTAATAAACTATTTTTTTTTAAGATAGTGGCAGAGTTTCACATTTATTAAAAGTAGGAAGAAAACAGAATGGTACAGGGAAAGAAAGCCAGTGAGTTTGGGCCAAAGGGAGGAAACAATAAAAATAAAAACACACTGTATGGTGAGGAGGCACAATAACCAGGAACTAATTACTTGAAGGATATGCAAGGTGATCCATTGGTATATAAAAAAAAGAATGTTGAAATATATATTTGGTATTTAGTCCAGAGAAGTTAATATTTAACGTGAATTAACTGCATGTGGATTCTTACCTATTGAGAGTTTATACTCAAAATTTTCACTGAGAGAGGTTTATGAAATTTGGAGGCCTCTGCTCCATGGTATCCTTCTGCAGAAGTTTTAACATAAAATTCTACTTATTTACAGCCTTTGTGGAATTACTATAGGTCGAGTATCCCGTATCTGAAATACTTGGGACCAGAAGTGTCTCACATTTCATTGTTTTTCAAATTTTGAAATATTTGCATAGACTTACTAGTTGAACATTCAAAAATATGAAAAAAATGCTCTGAAATCTGAAATTTTTTAATGTCATGTCAGTGCTTAACGAGTTTCAGATTTTGGGGCATTTGGATTTTTTTTTTTTTTTTTTTTGGTTCGAGGAATTGAACTCATGACCTCATGCTTGCCAGGCAGGTGCTTATACTGCTGAACTAAATCCTCGGCCCAGCATTTGGAATTTTTGAATTAGGTATATTCATTCAACCTGTTACAGAGAAAATGAAGTCCAGAGATAATTAAATAGCTCACCAGATACATAAAATATGCTAATTCCTTGGTTAATATACTATAGTTGTGGACTTCTGATTTTCGGTCTAGGGTTAATTTACTAAAATCTGTGGCTCCTAAAATGTGACTTTCAGAAGCCATCTGCCTAAGTCAATGACCAGGTATGGCTGATGTTAGCATTTACAGGCTTTTCTCTATTTCTGAATTTATCAGTAAATTCAGTCATCCGTTTTCCTCTAAGAGAATTTTGGTTTGTTTGTTAGTACTGCAGATTGAATTTGGGGCCTATGCACTGAGCTACATCCCCAGTCCTATTTTGTTTTGAGACAGGGTCTTGCTAATTTGCCTAGGTGCGATTCAAACTTTCAGGTGTTCTGCTTCAGTCTCCAAAGAGCTACGATTGCAGGCTTTTCCTCACAGTTCCCAGCTGAGAAGTTTCCTTCTTGAAAGAACCTTAAACCAATTTCCCTAAAAAACTCTTCTGTAACCTCTGGGTATGGGTCGAACTTTATGGCTCTCTTTCCCCTACTTCTCAGAAGTGGGTAGTTGAGGTTTTGGCTCTTCCTTGTCATGGGGGCTGGGAAAGCAAATTTGTTTTTCTTTGGTAGGGGTGGGGTACTGGGAATTGAACTCAGGACCTTGGACTTGCCAGGCAGGCACTGTGCCACTGAGCTATATCCCCAGCCTGTGAATGTGTTTTTATAAAGCAATTATGACACTCAAAGGTGGTCTTGGTTCCTCAAGAAGTTATTCATTAGTTTGAGACAGTTTTCTGGAGCTGCTTTTTTATTCTCTGAGAGTGGACAACAGCGGGGTGAGAAGTAAGGTATGGTAGAGGTGTTAATTTTGGAAGTGAGAAAATACCAACTCTGTTCCCTGTTGACCATGATACAGTGGTCTGCTTATGACCTTAGTTTTTCATCTAGCCAGATAAGTGCAATCATTTTCCCTAGTTTCTAGGACTTTTGCAATTAATTAATTTTGAACCCTAGGTGAGGGTGATGATACTGCTGAGATGCTAAAGAACATGAACAGACAGAGACTACCGAAAGAGAAAAGCAAGTGCAGTGTGAGGAATGCTGTGTAAAAATATATACATCAAAATAAGAGGAGGAAAAGAGCCTTTTTCTGCAAGCAACTCTTCACTGTTTTTCTTTATGTGACTTCACACATCTGTTTCTTGTCATTGTCTTCCATCATTACCCTTCCAGGTGTCCTTTCCTCAGATTCATCCTCCCCCATCTTGTGGTGGTTTTACTTCCCCATCTTGGCCTACTGTGAGCAGTCTTTGAGCAGCTATCTCTTGGCAGATGACATTTTTTTACCAACAGCGTAGATTTCTGTAGAGGAAAGTAGGGGGTAAGGATAAGGATGGGGCTGTTTCTGGGATAATTGTTATGGGAATGAAAGGGCTGTTGAAAGATTAGAGGCCAGTGTGCCTGGCTACAAAAACTAGAGTCATAATCATACTTTGTCTTTTACCAGTGCCTTTTGTCCAAGGCACTGAAAGGGCTTAACAACATTCTGGTCTGAATAATATTATTCTTTGCTGTTTGGAATTTGCTGGAGGTGGCTCTGGAGGGGAAAAATGTGTTATAGTGGCATAAAAGAAATAAGCTGGATACCTTGGTTCCTAGTTAGAGCTTTGCCAGAAAGCTAAGTCTGGTGAAACTTAATAGAGTAAGGTGAAATAATCTTTACTACATGAAATTAGCTCTCCTACGTTTGCACTTGGGTCACTGATTATTAATCCTGAGAGGAGAAAAAAATTAAGGTTCTTTCTTAGGGGTTTGGTGCTCCTGAGTTCATATTCTAGTTCTGCATTTCTTATGTTTTATTTATTTATCTTTTTCTTTTTGAGATAGGGTCTCTATATACCGCAGGCTGGGCTTGAACTCGCTTATGTAGTTCAGGCTGGCCTAGAACTCAGTGATTCTTCTGCCACCTTCTCCTGAGTGCTGGAATTTTAGGCATGCACCACCAGGCCCAGTCTAGTTCTATTTCTTATGATTCTTAGTATCTGTGCTTATAATAAGCTTGAAACTGAGCATTTGAGTTGTTACAAAGTGCAAGCTCTTACCAAAAGCTTGGTTTCTTCTTTGTTGATTTGTGTGGAAGATGATACTTAGAACCTGACTTATCTCTTCACGTTGTGAAACAAGTGTTTTACCGAGTTTGGGGGGTACTGTCATAAGGGAAGATTCTTGCATAGAGGGCAGTGCTGAAGCTTGGTTTCTGTATTGAGGCCTCTTTGCTTGTAGTACCTGTCACTTGATATGTGCCTGCCGTTCAGGTTTTATTTCAGTTCCCTCTTTCCTATCTGAAAAAGAAACACTGCCAGTTATTCAGTGAATAAGGTAAAAAGGATGACTGTTGATCTCCCAAAAATATATCCCTCTGTGGAATTCAGTATTGGAGGAGGGATCCGGTGTGCTTTTCTTCTCAGCTGAAAGGTCCTGTTACACACACACACACACACACACACACACACATTATTTTTGTAAAAATGCCAAACTCTGTATACTGTTAAATTTTCTTGTCCTTTTTGTTGTCTCCCTCAAGTTGTTTTTCTAATTATTTCATTTTCTTTCTCTCCCAAATACAGGCTGGTTGCAGCAAACATCATTCAAGATGTCCAGCAAAGGGAGCAGCACAGATGGTAGAACAGACTTAGCTAATGGTAAGGGGCCAGAATGAAGGTGAAGCTATTTTTACTATCAACTAAGATCCTCCTCCTCCCCCTAAGAAAAAGTGGAAACCTGGATATTAGTTGGGGGAATGAACCTTTCCTGTGTTGTTTTGTGTATAGGAAATTACACAGGAAACATCTTGGATTATCTGGCAGTTTGGCTCCTTCAAATTTTATCTGATGTCTTCAGAAGATAATAGGACAGATGTCCTTCTAAGAGCTCAAGTAGTTTGAAATTCTGAAAGGCTAATAAGGTGGGCAGGTCCTAGGAAATTCTGTTTTTTTTTTTTTTTTTTTTTTGCGGCACCGGGGGTTGAACTCACAACCTTGTGCCTGCCAGACAGGCGCTTAAGTCACTGAGCCAAACTCCCAGCCCTGGTTTTTTGAGGCAGGGTCGCACTGTGTAGCTCAGGCCGGCCTTGTGCTCACATTGTAGCCCAAGCCGGCCTCGAACTCACAACGCTCCTCCTACCTCAGCCTCCCGAGTGCTGGGATTAAAGGCGTGCGCCACCACGCCCGGCTCGGAAATTCTGTTAATAAAAGAGAAAAATAAGATCCAATCAGTGGTATGAACAGGGGAATATGGGTAAGATAAGGTTCTCCAGAATTTATATTGAGGTCAATAGTTTGATAGAGATATTAGATCAGAGAGGAAGTTACTGGCCTAGGAATTTAATTCAGTTGTAGAGTGTGATGCTGAGGGTTCATTCCTGCCCCTGCCCTGGCACTGGAGGAAGTTGTAAACCAAGTAGAATTTTGTCCTTTTTTCCCTCCTTCGCTTTTCTCTGGCTTTAGTTGAAAGGCACAGGGTTATGGAAGGACTTGTGGTATACTGTTAATATGGAGCTTGGTCATTAGCTGTGTCAGGAATTGACAAACTATAGCCTATAAGCTAAAGCAAGCCTGCCACTTACTTTTGTAGTTTTACTAGAGTGTAGTCATGCCAATTCATGTATGTAGTATCTATGAGTTGTTTTAATGTTAGTGGAGTTGCTTTTGTGCTAATGAAATAAAATAGTTGTGACAATGCCATGTGATCTACATAGCCTAAAATTTTTGCTGCCCTTTACAGAAAAGTTTGCCAGCAGAGCATGGTGGTGCATGCGTGTAATTCCAGCACTCAGGAGGCTGAGGCAAGAGGGTCACCACAAGTTTGAGGCCAGCCTGAACTACATAGTGAGACCCTGATTTGAAAAACAAAACAAAACAAAACAAAACAAAAAAATTTTTACCAACTCCTGAGTTAGATTTTGGTCGTTGACTGTTGGGGCCCTCTTGCTGAGCTTGTGATACAATTTGGCCCTTATATTAATGGCCAGAATGGCCCCTGAAGTCTGAATTGTTAATCATAATTTTAGCAATAAATTCTAAGTGTTTTAATGTTTAATTTTTCCTTCTCACCACAGACTTGTTAGCTGTGGTATTTACATCCCTTCTCACTACTCCCATATTCAAGCCAATTTCATTTCAAAAAACCCCATCTGTTGAACTTTCTCATTTTTAGCAAATACAGTTCCTAGTTTCAAATTTCTGTGTATATTTTTTTGTTCTAGCTTCTAGCTCTGTTGTCTTTACACTGCTTTTAGTTGAGGTGCTTTTGTGTCACCCAACCTTCTGTTGCTATTTGAAACTAAGCATTTGTATTGTTTATCTATTTTGTTTTGGCTTTTGCCTAAGAGTTCATTGAAAAGGAAATCCCATTGCTTTAATGATTGTCACAAATTACTGCTCTAATCCAAATAACAAGACAGTAAGGCACTCCAGTTTGAATCCTTAACCATCAGTATTGGAGTTGAATTATCTTATACTAGAATCTTGCAACTGGTCTGCCTTTCCTAACAGCTTTTACTTCTGGCAGAATAGAATTAGCAATCATCCTGAGAGGAGGCCACGAGCAGGCTGTGTTTACAATCCTTTTTTTCCCTTTGTTTCTATGTACCTTGATCTTAGATAGGAGATAGTGTTTGTATTAACTCTAGTAAATTGCTGAAGTGCTCATTGGAATATGATTTGGTTGTTGTTAGATAAGAGAATTCAGTTTCTAATTGTTATCACTCAAAGTCAGCTAGTTATTTAACCACCAGCATAGCGACCAAGCATATACTGAACTTTCCTTCTCAGGTACCACTGGAGTAGGTCTGCTTTTCCTCAATTTCTTGTATATTGCCAGGCGTGGTAGCACATGCCTGTAATCCCAGCACTTGGGAAGCTGAGGCAGAATGATCGCAGTAAGTTTGGCAGCTACGTGGTGAGTTCAAGGCCAGCCTGAACTACATAGTGAGACCCTATGTCCAAAAAAAAAAAAAAAAAAAATGGGGTTGTGCTTCCGATAAAACTTTGTCTCAGTAAAGAGACTAAAAATACATGACTAATAAAATTACTGAAAGTAAGTCTGAATACATTCACTACCAAAAAAGTGAGCAAGATTCCATACCGAGTGATCACAATTTCCTACTTAAAAATCCCTTCCACTCCCTTTCTTTATGAGTGTTAGGAACTTCTGGGAAAAAAAAACACAGTGTTTAGGCAGGAGGAGGTGAAGATGCTTTTTCCAAGTAGAAAATAGCCTCACTCTATATTCATAACTCAGTGATTTTAATCAGTTATTTTCCATCTTTCTTAAGAAGATAGCTGTGCTAGCTCTCGCTGGAGATTTTCTTAAGGTTTAATTATTTGCTGTACCTCATAGATGCTATCCAACAGAACAGAGCCTAAAATAGTTGGATTAGGTATGCTTTCATATGGTATACCAAAGCTTAGTCTCTTGAGAACTTTGTTTTCAGTAGCAGGGAACTCAAGTCTTTCTCACTAAGCAACATCACAGCCCTTTTTGTAAAATATTCTCTTTCTCTCCCTCTCTCCCCGTCTCTCTTCTCTTGCTTTTTCTTTTCTTTTTAAAAGGTTTCGAGATAGCGTATTAGTAAGTTGCTCAGGGTAGGTTCAAACTTGTAGTTGTCTTGCCTTAGCTTCCTAGCTCTTACTATAGTGTATCCTGCAGTTCTTCAGTTTTGTTGAAATGTGCTTGTGTATGGTTTTGATCTTTTCAATTTCTTCTCCTTTATAAGATTTTCCTCTTAAAGGTATTTTTTAAGGGCTGGGCATGGTGGCACTTGGGCTACCCAGTGAGTTCAAGACCTGCCTAAACTGTACAGTGAGATTTTGTCTCAAAAAAACAAACAACAGTTACTTTTTTTTTTCCCCTTCTATACCACTGAGCTACATCCCTAGACTTTTGTTTCTTTTTTCTCTCTTCCCTTCCTTTCCCCTCCCTTCCCCTCCCTTCCCCTCCCCTCCCCTCCCCTCACTTCC